>OZ038479.1:141705640-141840640 GCA_964036315.1 Acanthosepion esculentum | reverse complement strand
CCTCCTGATCAGAGGCCTTGCTGCCAGATGTAGTTTATCATCTTACCCAGGATGCTGAGGTGGGGGGGGTTAATTGCCTCAACCCAAGCAAGACGATAAAAGCCAGTAGGATGCAAGAGGTTACCGAGAGTGAAAGGAACAGAGAGGACAACAAAAAGAACAGGAATTAAGGAAACAGAAGATGACAATTGACATTGCATTTACATTTTTGAAGATCCTAGCTGATGGAAAGCTAGAGAGTTCCACATGTGAGAAGTGTGAGAGAAGAAACTGTTAGCATAGAACTTATGGTTACATATAGCAATTTCAACAGCAAAATGAGGAGACCTAGCTGCCAATCTAGTACTGGGCTTAAATTTGTAAAGTCAACATACCAAAGAGGAAAGCTTATCAGAACAATTACCATAAAAATATTATTAGAAAAGGTACAGCGAAGCTATGTTATGGTGGTGTGAAAATGAATGAAGCCAAGATGCCACGTCAGGACCAATAACATTGCAGATTCTTCTTTGAATTTTATCAAGAATCTTTAAATATAAAACAGGAACACCTGACTGTGTTTTAAAATGATGAAAAATGTTACTTTCCCTGAAAGTTTATAAATTTCATGAAACATTGTACTTAATCATTGTTTATGTATGAGAGAGTGTGTGAGTGAACAAGTGAGAATGATACGAGGCCTTGTTCTTTCTTGGTTTTGCTATCTTAATCTTAATTTACACATATGATCTTCCATAGTGAAAATACTGGTAACGTTACTTTCCCTGAAAGTTTATAAATTTCATGAAACATTGTACTTAATCATTGTTTATGTATGAGAGAGTGTGTGAGTGAACAAGTGAGAATGAAAGAAAATTAAATTTTGAGAAATGTTTTTATGCATGTCATTCAGAAAGATCAAGTGGGCCAAATATGACTTGCAGGCCACAGTTTGCCCATAACTGTCCATAAATAAAGAGTTCAGTTCGACATTCCAACCACCTGAAGAAGGTCGGAGCATACAATGGCCGAAACGTTGTGATAAATATGGAGACAAAGATGAGGACAATAGTCCAAATAATGAAAATACTGTCCATAATTATTAACCTATCAAATAAAACTAAATGAATTTCTTTTTACAATGATGCTTACCCTCTACAAGGCTCAAGAGTCAGTCAAGGCAGAGGGTTAGAGAGTAAGAGGTACTATTGTCAGCAAGGTGATAATGTCACCAAGATATAAGGAGCCATCAGAAGTAAAAGAGAAGGAAAAGGATTTAGAAGCAAACAAAAACCTGATCCTAAACAGGAAACAAGGGATAAACCTCTGCTCCTGTTCAAAAGACTGGGGAGGAGTGTGAACTGGACTATAGGAAAACCTATCTACTCCTATTAAATTATTGGCAAACAAATAAAATTCCAATTAAAATTACACAGTAAATATAAGTAACAATTCCTTACATTCACTTACATGCAAATACCTTTGAGAAAGCCATGAATCCAGCTCTTCTCCCCGGCTATGGGTTAAATAGCAAAGCATGCTGGTATCTTCAGCCTTGGTTGGCAAGCAGATTATGAGAAAGACAAATCTAAATTCAAAATCAGTTGGTTATGTTGTTCAGAGCTGTGGCTCCATATGCCCCAGTCGAGTCTATGAGAATTGAGTGAGTGTTAGTGAGTAAATATTAAGTGCCTGTACAAATCTCCAATGCTTTTTATTTAAAAACACATCTTTTCTAGCATATATTCAATCCTTCATTTTCAAAAGAATAAAGAAAAGTATTCTTGAAAGAGACATTTAAAATTTTTTACTCATATAATGATTAAATAAAGTTTGGAGAATTCAACACTCACAAGGTGCATTGAGGACAAGAGAAGCAGGGGCAAGCAGTGGGTAATCTACTTGTCAAGGTTAAGTAAACAAACGAAACAAAGAGTCCCCCACAAAGACAATGAACGACTGTAAAGTGGCTCGTAGTAATTTCAAATTTAAACTGATGTGTATATTCCAGATGTTTCTCATTTTTGTTGTAGTACTTCTTCTTATTGCCAGTCTTCTCTTGGTCTCCTGCATACACCTGCCCTGGATATTGCCCAGGTACGCAATTAGATTTAATTAAATAATCTTCTTCCAAATAACCTCTTCTTTTTATTTCTTTTTTTTAAATCATTGATTGCTTATTGATTTGCTTTAAAAAGGATTGACGTTCAATCTTCAATTTAAAAAAATTTTTTTTACCTTTAATGGAATAGTTTTACCGAGAATCCAATAATTTGCTCTCCATGTAAGCATTACTTTCAAGATCTTTAATAAATCAGCATTTTTGAAATGAGGAATATATGCATGCAAGTTTGAATTAAACCAGTTTCCCAAGTGGGTAGAACATCTCTCTCTATCTCTCTCTCTGTGTTTCTAAGTGTCATGAACCTTCATAGGCGAGCATGGTTCTCCACAGTTTCCAGTCTTTTGTTGGTCTCCCACTTTCTTTCTTTTTTAAGACTTCACTTTGACTTTGTGTTACCTGTTGATTAATTTCTGTTTATCCCTTTTCGTGCTTTCTATGTGCCCTATGAGTGTTAAATTCTGCAAACCTTCTTTCCTTTCTCATTAAGTGTTGCAAGAATTTCAGCTGTCACTTTCTGGTTGTTAATCACAGTTTCTTTTTAGTTCTTATTCTCCTTAAAACTTCTTCATAATGAGGAAGGATGACTTGGAAAATCTGATACTCACAGGACAGATTGAAGACAAGAGGGACAGAGGAAAACAACACAAAACCTACTTAGTGAGCTTAACAGTATGGATGGTGGAACAGGGCTTAGGAGAAATAACAGAAAGACAAAGTTTATTAAGAGCTACAAGGAACAGGAAGTTGTGGAGAGCCATGATCACCTACAACTTGAGGGGACACAGCACATAAAAAAATGTCCCGTGTGCCTTACATGGGACATTTTTTTTATGTGCTGTGTCACTTGTAGCTATTTTCATGGCAATTGATCTGAGAATCTTTCAACTGATTGATTTGTTTAACAGCATATCAACTCCATTTAATGCTAAAATTTTTAAAAAATTCATTTTTATTTGTTTTCATGCTCCTTTCTGTTTTATGGAAATGCAGTAATTCAAAATATTTATAATAGTTATTTGCACTTAATGCCATAATTAATTTGCCAATTATAGATCAATTCCATCTGCTGCAACAAGTTTTCCTTTGTGTTCCACTTAGACCATATAGAGAAAAGCATGTGATTATGTGCGAAATGAAGAAAATTTAAAAAGATTGGGACCTACAAAGAAAATGTTGCTAGTGATCAGAAAGCGACAGCTGAAATTTTGGGGACACATTTGGAAAAAAGAATTTAACCGTCATGGGACACATTAAAAGCACGAGAAAAAAAAAAGTTGCAAGTAAGAGACTGCACAAGTTTGAGCTAACAGATTGTGGGACATGGTTTAAAAGGGGTAAGTATGATAGCGGCTCGGATTGAGGAATTGGAGAGCCGTGTTCGAATTCCAGTCGAATCCATTACATTCACTTACGTGCTAATACCCTTGGGAAAGGTATGAATCCTCTTCTTCTGCCTCAGGACAGACTGGGTTCTACAGCCTTGACTGGCAACGGGTCTACTGCAGAAAGAAATGGCAACCTACTGCAGGAAAAAAAAATCTGCTTTGTCAGTCATGTATCGAAAGATGCATGATCATGTAAGCATGTATCATACATGGCCCATAACTGACTGATTGCTGGGAGCAACAAAAGATAGGAGGTTTTGGAGAGCCATGATCAATAAAATTATAAAGGGACACATGTCATGGAGAGAGACCCCTCCCTAACACCACACATCTTTCTATATCAGAAATCTCGTCTTTTTTTTCTTTGTCCTCAAAAACACATGGCACAGTGGATAAAGTCATTGGTTAGATCCAGTGACAGGACCCTAAGAGTGTGAGTTCAATACCCGGTTAAGGCAGTGGAGAACTTGGAGAGGGGAATTAACAGGAAATAACTGATAACTGAAATTCATTAAACAAGGCACATGGAACTAGAACAATCTACCCCAGTGAGCAAAATAAAGGGTTCATTTTGTCATTCCAACCACCTGAAGAAGGCCTAATACATAATACCTCATCTCAGAAATATAGACAGATATTGAAGGGCCGAAACGTTGTAATAAATATGGCGACAAAGATGAGGACAATAGTCCGAATAATGTAAATAATGTGCATAATACCTCATCTCAGAAATATAGACAGATAATGAAGGGCCGAAACATTGTAATAAATATAGCGACAAAGATGAGGACAATAGTCCAAATAATGTAAATAGTGTACATAATACCTCATCTCAGAAATATAGACAGATACTGATATTCTGTATCATATTAGAATTCTGCATCTTTTTTTATTCCTTAAAACTAATGCAAAAATGAAGCTCTAGATTTGAATTTCGACCTTTGCGTTTATTAACCAATCAGTGAATGTTATTTAAAAATAAAATAAAATAGTGCCCAAAATATTTTCATATCAGCATTAAATAATCCATAGTTTGATATGCCATTAAACGAAAATAATCAAACAACTGATTATCATACAAGGAAATATGTGATTCCAGTGATGCTTCATCATCAAATTAGACCCAAAATGGAGTCTGTTATACCCAGTACCTATGCACTTTAATGGGTTTGTCCCAATCCTTATAAATACAGTGGAATATGTGGGATTCATTGTGGTCTTCCATGGTATGCTTGCAAATTCTCTGCCTCCAAGCAGAGAGGATCCCCAGGGCAGAGTCTCATCATAGGAGACAGCTACCTAACCCTGTTTTTTACAGGGTCTACGGGGCATTTTTGCCCGAACCTACGGGCGCAGTTCACCCCACATTAAATTCGGCCTTGTGTCACACTGACTGTGTGAGGCCATTAGTGAATATCTTATCTGTGGTCTTCCATTGTGTGCTTGTTAAACTCTCTGCCTCCGGGCAGAGAGGAACCCAGATGAGGCTACATCGAAGGGCAGAACCTTGTCTGGCGATTGTAGACATCTCTGGAGCTTCTCAATCCTCACTCCCTGGCCTTGATAAGGTTTAAAACCATTTATGTGGTTTTATAGATGAAGACTTATTTTCCACTCTACAACCTCTTTTCCCACAGACGCAACATCACAAGACCCTCACTACTCTATCATTATTTCCAGGGTAAATATTCAGATAAAGTCCATCTTTAGTTCCACCAGTTAAGATCTTTACAGTTGGGACATTTTATGTTGATTCCACAGAGTCGATTCACCCACATTTCCCCCATATTCCAAATTCCGCTGCGCATTTTCTGAAGAACTGCTATTTTGGAGAAAGATTCTCCTGTGGACGCTTCTCTGGATACTAAAATCTTAACCTCTTCAACTAAACTCCTCTCATTTAACCTGCAAAGAGAAATGACTCTGCCCTGCTATCAGCATGGTCGATGCTGTGAGAGCATCTCACTGTGCCTTCTTGGCCTCATGTTTTCAACTGACTTTAAGTAGAACAACTACATTGAATCAATATCTGCATCTACTGCAAGGAAAGTTGGTTCACTGTGTTGTGCCAGAAGGTATCTTTTGTCAGAGTCTATCTTACAAATTTACAAATTGACCATTCGTCCTTGCATTGAATACTGTTGCCATATCTGGTCTAGTTCCCCTGCTGGTCATCTCGAGATTCTCAACAAAATCAAGAGAAGGATCTATAATGTAATCAATCTTGAATTGACTTCTCAACTTCGGATACTTTCTCACAGATGTGGTGTGGCTTCCCTCTGTCTTTTCTACAAATATTTTCAGGGTTACAGCTTTGACAAGCTTCTTTCTCTCGTGCCCCAACTGCATGAATTTAAGCATACTACTACGTTGGCATCTAGGTCCCACCTTTTTACTGTTGAAAAGTCAATTGCTATCTTCTGTTGCTTTGATCCCTGTAATTTTTTCCTTTCCTCAATTCCCCCTACACCCACTTTTTTCTCTCACTTCCACTCTCCGTAACCCCCTGTATGCTAGTGGCACTCCTGCATTGCTTGGGGTGAAATGCTTAAAAAAAAATGTCATGGGTTAATCATTATATATCCCCCTTATCCTCATAATTTCACTTCCTGTCATTTTTTTCATTAATATCACACACCTCAGCCACACATTTTCATTTTAACAGTAACATTCTACTTTGAGTGGTTTTAGCTTTTATTAGATGAACTTCAGTATTAAAAAAATAAATAAATACTTTTTGTTAAATGTTATTGTGCTGTGTTTGTGTATAAATGAAATTGGCTCTCCAAACCTCAGCCAGTGAGTACGTATCTAGAATCATTATTTAATTCTGATTTTACAAGCATGAATTTGGTTGTTGATGTGTAGAAAAATTTGCTTTGGACCGAAATCAACTTTTTTTCCACAATTTTATCAGTGCAAGTTTTAAATGACTTATCAGGTCGATATAAATATCCCCAGTGTCAGATTTTGTGTAATATTAAATCCTATGTGTCTAAGGTGCTTACTCGGCGCTTTATTGATTGTACAATCAAGCAGCATTTTCTGGCCTCCAAAAAATTCTATGTTAGGAAAATGTGTTCGATACAAATTTCTGAAAAAGCAGATCTCTCAGTGTTTCTCTTCTTGCACAACACAGAAAAATGCCATTTTGGGCCAAACTATTCATAATGAAAAACGTTTATGCATTGAATATTGCTGTAAAAACTGGTCAGATGCTCCTACTAAATATATATATATATACATATATATATATATATATATATATATATATATATATATATATATATATATATATATGAGAAATATAGTCTTAAGGTGTGCTATATTTATGTGATAAAGTACTCAATATCAGAGATAGAGCGTGTGTAAATATAAAAGTGAACATTGAAGCCAACACTTAGAGTTGACAGGATGTTTCATGCTAGATGCAATCGTCAGGCCTAACAATTTCGTCTAGCATGAAACAGCCTGTTGCCTCTAAGTGTTGACTTCATTGTTCACTTTATATTTATATATACATATATATATATATATATATATCTTGAAATTCTTGACAAAATCCAAAGAAGGATCTGTCATGTAATCAATCCTGACTATGCCTCTGAACATCTGCCACTTTCCCACTTTTGTGAAATGGCTTCCCTCTGTCTTTTCTACAAATATTTGCATGGCATTTGTTCTGATAATTTTTCCTCCTTGGTCTTTTGACTGCAGGAATTTAAGCATATTACTAAATTGGCAACTAAGTTCCACCATTTTACTGTTGAACTAACTAGATGCAACTGTATGTTATATTTTAATAGTTTCTTATTTTGACTGTGGAACTTCGTTCTAATGTGTATTCAGAATGCCATATCAGATATTAGTACTGAAGAAAGTTAGTATAGATTCATTTCTGTCTACATCAAATACTACGAGAGTATTTGGTCTGGTACTTCTGCTGTAACTCTTGAGTTCTTAACAAAATTCAAAGAAAGCTTTCTAATATAATCAATACTGACCTGGCATCTAGACTTAAGTCACTTTCTCACTGATGTGAAGTAATTTATCTCTGTCTTTTCTAAAAATATTTTCATGGCAACTGCTCTGATGAACTTTATTTTCCCTAGTGCCTTGAATTTAAGTGTGTTACTAGATTGGCAGTTAGGTCTCACCGTTTTACTGTTGAACTAGCAACTGCCACTTCTCTAACAGTTTGTTTTCTTGCACTTCTCACCTGTGGAAATTCCTTCTGATTTCTTGGTTCCCTGCCTCTTACAATCTTCAAAAATTTTAAATGTAGCATCAATCGCCATCTCCTGTCTTCCTGTACCCTGTTCTGTTATTGTTGTTTCTCATCACTTCTCCTCAATAAATTCTTCTCATTCTGTATCTGTCTATATTTCTGAGATGAGGTATTATGTACACTATTTACATTATTCAGACTATTGTCCTGATCTTTGTCACCATATTTATTACATCGTTTCGGCCCTTCAGTATCTGTCTATATTTCTGAGATGGGGTCCTGTTCATAATATAAATACAGTGTTCTATTTACATTATTCGGACTATTGTTCTCATCTTTGTCGCCATATTTATTACAACGTTTCGGCTGTTGTACACTCCAGCCTTCTTCAGGTGGTTGGAATGTCGAACTGAACCCTTTATTTCGCTCACTGGAGTAGACTGTTCTAGTTCCACATGACATGTTTAATGGATGTCAGTTATCAGTTATCTCCTGTTAATTTTCCCTCTGAAAGTTCTCCACCGAGTTAACCGGGTATTGAACTCATACTCTTTGGGTCCTGTCACTGGATCTAACCAACACCTTTATCCACTGTGCCATGTGGCCTTGAGGACATTCTCTTTCACTCTTTGGGACTCCCTGCATCATAGTGGCATTCTCATGTTGCTTGGGGTGAAATAATTAAAAATGATATATAGATTTATTTATAAAAATATATATACATTTATTTTTTAGTCATGGTATACATTAGTTTTTTTTAAAGATAAGTGTTATTTAGTGAGTTTACATTATTACAAATATTTAATACATTATCATTAATGAGGGATAAATAATATCACATCATACAGGGTAAGTCACTAGATAATGGATGACTATTGAAGAAATGAATATTTTGTCATTTACATTTTCCCCACTATATATACATATATATATATATATATATATATATATATATATATATATATATATATATATATATATATATTATAATAAAAAGAAAGAAGAAAGAACAGTAAGATATATGATCCGGTGTTCTTATTGATATTTTTTTATTTTTACTAAACAGTGCTCAATGTAAATTTACTGAGCATAAATATTATAAATTAACTGATTTAAAATAGGGTTTCTTTGCTACACAGTAATAACCAAGTTTCAAAAACCGAAGTTAAAAACTAATTTTGGAATCTATATATACACTATATATAGTATATATATATATATATATATATATATATATATATATATATATATATATATATATATATATACATCTTCCCCCACAATATATACATGTATATACTATATATATATATATACTCACATATATATACATTTCCCCCACTATATATATACTATATATATACATATATATATAGATTTTCCCTCAATATTTATATATATATTTACTATATATATATATATATATATATATATATATATATATATATATATGCACATATATATATACATTTTCCCCACTATATATATATATATATATATATACTATATATATATATATATATATATATGTACATATATATATATATATATACATTTTCCCCCACTATATATACATGTATATATATATATATATATATAGATATATGTATATATAAATAAAAAGGAAAGAACAGTAAGATATAAAATCCGGTGTTCTTATAGATATTTTTATTTTTACACAATAGTGCTCTATGTAAATTTAAATTTACAGAGCATTAATATTATAAATTAATAGATTTAAAATATGGTTTTACCGCTACACAGTGATGACCATGTTTCAGAAATGGAAGCTAAAGCCCCTGAATTTAATTTTGTTATTAAACCAAAGACATTAGTTCCATTTCCTCATCAAGCGAATTTTGGAGTAACTTACTTTTTAAAATTTACGGTTGTTAACGGCACAGGAAAGATTCATAGTTTGAGGGTTTCCAAGGTTACCGATAAATCCATTCATCTAGACAAGGGGTGGTAGAGGGTTCAATTTTTAATTTTCGTTGTCTCAGTTAATAGTTACATTTGAAAGCGGGGTTATGTTTAGGGATGGGTAGGGATGTATCTTTTAACAAATTCTGACATCCGCTAAATTCATGTCATCTGGGTTTATTTCTAACGGCAAAAATTCTTATGGTATTATTTCTATTTGTATATTTAAAGATTTTGAGGGACTGTTTAGGTTAGAATATGTTTTATCCACCTTTCTAAAAAGTTATTTTTAATATTTGATATACTATACTTCTAGTTAAAAACCAAGTAAATGTATTAGGATTACTTACAGTATTTAAAATTATTTATTCTTATCGAGTATAAGTAAATATTATTTTATTTTATTTTATTTTATGTAAACTTTATGACAATGACGGCAAAGGTGGTTAAATTATTTCACTAATTCAATAAACTTAGTATTATAAATGTATATATGTATGTATAAAGGACATTTAATGTTCAATATTATATTCTAACTTATTAATTTCACATGACTTTCGGTGTTCACTTGGATTCTTTCCAGTGTTTGAATTGCTTTGAGAGAGGTGTTATGGTTAGAGTACGTTTTATTTAATTACAATTTTAAAAGATATTTAGGTTAGAATCTGTTTTATTTAATTTCAATTTTAAAACATTTTTAAAATTCTACTTTCAAATTTAACTTTTTAATTTTAATCGGCTATATTTCTTTATAAACCAAGTAAATGTAATATAATTATCTACATTATTTAAAATTATTTATACCCATCAAATATGAGTATGTATAATAATCAGGTAATTTTTTTTTTTTTTTTTTTTTTTTTTTTTTATAGATTATTTAAAGATTATTTAAAGAAAACTTTTGGCAATGACGACAAAAAATAGCTATTTCATTTCTCTGATTCAGTAAATTTTTATTTTTTATAAACTTAGTAATATATAGTTTCTCATGTATGCATAAAGGACATGGGTCATTTAATGACCTACATATTCTAGCTCTTCTTATTAACTTCCATTTCACTGTAGGTGTTTTATTGGATTCTTTTAGGTGCCAAAAGTACTTCGAAAGAGATGTCTGACTTTTATACTTATTTATCCTAAACGAGGATTGATGTTGGTAGAACCTCTTTTTGAACTCATGGCTAGTGCAACCTATATAAATTTTTATGTTTTCAGGATTTTCAACAGAAGATATATTACATTGGTATACTACTGATTCTATGCAACATTTATTTTGTAAAGGACAGTTTTGAGGGTTTCTACAATTACATAATTTTTGTTCACCCTCATTAGTTGTTGTTTGTATTTTTCCCTTGTCTACAATTTTTTGGTTCTGGTATAAGTGTTTATTTAAGATATTAGTATTATGTTTCTTAATTATCTTTTCTAGGTTATCAGTACAGCTATAACTTAATTTTAGTGTATTTCTATTGAAAATGGTACTAAGTTTACTTCCACCGGGAAAATGCTTGAGTATTAATTCAAGGAATTTTTGTCCCAATTTGTTTTTTACCATTTGGTTGTATGGGGGTGTATACCAAATTATTTTCCTGCTTCTGTTTTTCCTATGTTTACCGTTTTCATTTTTAATATAAGTTAGTTTTAGGTTTTTGTAGCCACTATCTTTTAGAGCTTTATTATAGAAATTAATATGTTCGTCGAAAATCTTGTCATTTGCTGAATTTGTACTAATTCTTTTTCGGATAGATAAAGGTATATGTTTAATTATAGATGAGGGGTGATTTGATTTAGGGTGTATATATACAGGATTCGTATTCAGTTTTTTATAAGGTGTGTATGTATTGTTCTTTAAATCTAATGTTATATCAAGGAAGTTAACTTTTTTAATTTTAGTGCTAACGGTAAAAATTACCGTTAGCACTAAAATTAAAAAAGTTAACTTCCTTGATATAACATTAGATTTAAAGAACAATACATACACACCTTATAAAAAACTGAATACGAATCCTGTATATATACACCCTAAATCAAATCACCCCTCATCTATAATTAAACATATACCTTTATCTATCCGAAAAAGAATTAGTATAAATTCAGCAAATGACAAGATTTTCGACGAACATATTAATTTCTATAATAAAGCTCTAAAAGATAGTGGCTACAAAAACCTAAAACTAACTTATATTAAAAATGAAAACGGTAAACATAGGAAAAACAGAAGCAGGAAAATAATTTGGTATACACCCCCATACAACCAAATGGTAAAAAACAAATTGGGACAAAAATTCCTTGAATTAATACTCAAGCATTTTCCCGGTGGAAGTAAACTTAGTACCATTTTCAATAGAAATACACTAAAATTAAGTTATAGCTGTACTGATAACCTAGAAAAGATAATTAAGAAACATAATACTAATATCTTAAATAAACACTTATACCAGAACCAAAAAATTGTAGACAAGGGAAAAATACAAACAACAACTAATGAGGGTGAACAAAAATTATGTAATTGTAGAAACCCTCAAAACTGTCCTTTACAAAATAAATGTTGCATAGAATCAGTAGTATACCAATGTAATATATCTTCTGTTGAAAATCCTGAAAACATAAAAATTTATATAGGTTGCACTAGCCATGAGTTCAAAAAGAGGTTCTACCAACATCAATCCTCGTTTAGGATAAATAAGTATAAAAGTCAGACATCTCTTTCGAAGTACTTTTGGCACCTAAAAGAATCCAATAAAACACCTACAGTGAAATGGAAGTTAATAAGAAGAGCTAGAATATGTAGGTCATTAAATGACCCATGTCCTTTATGCATACATGAGAAACTATATATTACTAAGTTTATAAAAAATAAAAATTTACTGAATCAGAGAAATGAAATAGCTATTTTTTGTCGTCATTGCCAAAAGTTTTCTTTAAATAATCTTTAAATAATCTATAAAAAAAAAAAAAAAAAAAAAAAAAAAAATTACCTGATTATTATACATACTCATATTTGATGGGTATAAATAATTTTAAATAATGTAGATAATTATATTACATTTACTTGGTTTATAAAGAAATATAGCCGATTAAAATTAAAAAGTTAAATTTGAAAGTAGAATTTTAAAAATGTTTTAAAATTGAAATTAAATAAAACAGATTCTAACCTAAATATCTTTTAAAATTGTAATTAAATAAAACGTACTCTAACCATAACACCTCTCTCAAAGCAATTCAAACACTGGAAAGAATCCAAGTGAACACCGAAAGTCATGTGAAATTAATAAGTTAGAATATAATATTGAACATTAAATGTCCTTTATACATACATATATACATTTATAATACTAAGTTTATTGAATTAGTGAAATAATTTAACCACCTTTGCCGTCATTGTCATAAAGTTTACATAAAATAAAATAAAATAAAATAATATTTACTTATACTCGATAAGAATAAATAATTTTAAATACTGTAAGTAATCCTAATACATTTACTTGGTTTTTAACTAGAAGTATAGTATATCAAATATTAAAAATAACTTTTTAGAAAGGTGGATAAAACATATTCTAACCTAAACAGTCCCTCAAAATCTTTAAATATACAAATAGAAATAATACCATAAGAATTTTTGCCGTTAGAAATAAACCCAGATGACATGAATTTAGCGGATGTCAGAATTTGTTAAAAGATACATCCCTACCCATCCCTAAACATAACCCCGCTTTCAAATGTAACTATTAACTGAGACAACGAAAATTAAAAATTGAACCCTCTACCACCCCTTGTCTAGATGAATGGATTTATCGGTAACCTTGGAAACCCTCAAACTATGAATCTTTCCTGTGCCGTTAACAACCGTAAATTTTAAAAAGTAAGTTACTCCAAAATTCGCTTGATGAGGAAATGGAACTAATGTCTTTGGTTTAATAACAAAATTAAATTCAGGGGCTTTAGCTTCCATTTCTGAAACATGGTCATCACTGTGTAGCGGTAAAACCATATTTTAAATCTATTAATTTATAATATATATAGATATATATATATATACATTTTCCCCCACTATATATATATATATATATATATATATATATATATATATATATATAGTGTAACCCGGATATAAGAGACCCGGATATAAGAGAAACCCGGATATAAGAGAGATAGTCTCTGGTCCCAAATTAGAGCCTGTGTTAATGTATATAATAGACCAAACCCGGATATAAGAGATTTCTCCGGTCCCGACAACTCTCTTATATCCGGGTTCCACTGTATATATATTTGTGTATTTAGGCAGCAATCCTTCTTTCATGCACATTTCATTGAATACGTCAGACAAGGTGCTTTTATTTAGTTTTTTATACAATTTCTCATCTCATCTAATAATTTTTTTTCCTTTTCAGATGATAAATTATATAAAAACTGTCCGAATGTTCTTTTTATCCAACCGCTTTCAGCTATACATTTAGCCATTTTCAAGGATTAAATATTTTAACTGTTAAATAAGAAATAGTTTGTTGCATGTATGTTTTATAAAATGTTTTCATTTTTCAAAAGACGGTTAAGATATTGTGTCCATGTTCAAAGTTAATATTATTAAGTGTTGTTTTTTTTGTTTTTATTAATAAGGCTTACATAATTTTTAGCCTTTTTTTGCATGCGGATGATGCTATTATATTAGTGTTGTCGACAAGTATGTTCCGAATAGTGTCCAGTAGGTCTCCATGATTATTTGAATGAGATCTAATTGAGCTATGGTCAGAAAGGTGTAGATATATATATATATATATATATGTGTGTGTGTGTGTGTGTGTGTGTGTGTGTGTCATACACATATATATATATATATATATATATATATATATATATATATATAATAACACCTTATTTCATGGATAGAACAGAATAGTTTACAGAAAAGGAATGACAAACATGTTTTTCTTCTCAGAGAAAGACATTTACAAAATTATAAATGCATATTTACATTTGTTCAATGCAGAGTAACTATAACGTGCAATAAGCAGTGTGAAAAGAAAACAAAAATACAGAGCCTTACTTGTAATAATCTCCAAAGGGAATTGAGTCTGCCAGAGATTCTTCTGTGTTTCTGGAGAAAACATATTCAGGACTCCAGATTTGAGTAGGCTGGGGAAGGCAGATTTAGCCACCATTCAGTCAAGGCAACAGATCTCGTCATTGTTTAAAAGCTTAGCTTTACTACTAGTTTTACTCTAAATTGAATTGAATACAAGAATTCATAATATTTATAATTTTCCTAAAAGGTACAATTTAATAAATACAGAATTCAAATCCATAATCTTTTCTTGGTGTCAAAGGTTCCATTTAGGTCTTCAAATCCATATCTTGTTGGATCAATGGCTCCAGTTAGGTCTTCTGAAGTAACGAGCTTAAAATCTCACCAATAGGGCAGCTTTTCAACTAGTTGAAAATAAATATATTTTTATATAACTGGTATTGAGATTCAGTTCCATTTGCCAATACTGAAAATGGATATAGTAACCATTATGCATCCACTGCCTAGATAGGTAATCAAATTTTGAGAAAATGGATTGCACAGAACATATTGAGAAAATGGATTGCCACTCACCCCTATTTTATTTTAACATCATGACATACCAGTGATAAAACCACCATCGAGATAATTGATGAAAGGATAGAGTGCAATGAAAGTTGGGTTCATGCCTTTATTAAGAACTGCAATTTGAATACAGATGAATACTGATGATAAAGGTTACAAGAAGAATTAATACATTTACTTGAAAAAAATTAGACGGATTTTTAATCTTTTTTCTTGTTGCACATTTGCTGTGAGCAGTGACACATGTTGACTCTTAGCAACATCACTACTTGACCAACCAGGAGTCCTTCGGTAAATGTCAACAAAAAAAGGAAGTTTTGTTCAACCATGATTTAAAGCCACTTACATTTTCCTGTATTTATAAATTTCAGGCAGAGTTTAATAATTGAGAACAATATCGAAACCTGTTCAAAGAACAACCGAGACGTTCACGACGGTGGAGCTGGCCACTTATATACTGTGCTCTTTCCAAAAGTGCCTGTGCAAGACTCGCTGACATTTGCATCTCATTTTTGTCTTTGTCACTAGTCTGAGTGGCCCTGTCAGGCCCAGAAGTGCTTTTTGTGTTGGTGGACAGTGCAACGAGGAATAATATGAACAGATGCTTACATTGGACGATCGAGAGCAAGCCAACCATGTGAAGTGGACAAAGCCAGTTGGCTCTTGGCTGAAGGATTATTTACAGGTGAAGTTGTTCTGAAATGACAACATCTGAGCAGGACTCCGCACAATCAGTCACCAATGTTTAAAATGATTAGTTAACATTGCTCCATTTCACTAGGACTGATTTTATCAAAGCTTCTCTCTTTCTCTGCCTCCTTCTCTCTCTCTCACTCTCTTTATCTCTTTATCTATCTATCTAACTCTGTTTTTATTTATTTGTTTCAATCTGTTCTTATTTATCACAATTTGTCCTTATCTAATTCAGTTTATTCATAGCTATTCATCTATTTCTGTCTGTACATTATATATCTATCTATCTATCTATCTATCTATCTATCCAAAATTGTTCATATCTAAATTTGTTGATATCTATCTATCTATTCAAAATTTTCCATATCTAAATTTGTTGATATCTATCTATCTATCTATCTATCCAAAATTGTTCATATCGAATTTTGTTGATATCTATCTATCTATCTATCTATCTATCCAAAATTATTCATATCTAAATTTGTTGATATCTATCTATTTATCGATCTATCTCTCGATCTATCTATCCAAAATTTTCCATATCTAAATTTGTTCATATCTATCTATCAATCTATCAATTTATCTATCTATCTATCCAAAATTATTCATATCTAAATTTGTTGATATCTATCTATCTACCGATTTATCTATCAATCTATCTATCAAACAAAAATTATTTATATCTAAATTTGTTGATATCTATCTATCTATCTATCTATCCAAAATTGTTCATATCTAAATTTATTGATATCTATCTATCTATCTATCTATCTATCTATGCAAAATTGTTCATATCTAAATTTGTTCATATCTATCTATCTGTCTATCTATCGATCTATCTATATATCCAAAATTTCTTCATATTTAAATTTGTTGATATCTATCTATCTATCTATTCAAAATTGTTCATATCTAAATTTGTTCATATCTATCTATCTATCTATCTATCTCATCTGTTCATATCTATCTATCTATCTATCTAAATTTGTTCGTATCTATTTATCTCAGTATGTAATATATTATAGTAAGTCTATTTACTGGGCCCTTCATTAATTTTGATTACTTTCTAGTCTATAAGATAATACAGAATCTTTTACAAATCTAACATAGTTTATGAGAAGAGACAATAAAACATGTCTGACGTATAACAGATATGGGTTATCGTTTCACAGTGACAGCTTTCTGTGCCTCGTTGCCCTCACTTTTTCCACTGACCTCAGGCCAAACTACAATGAGTCAATAGTTGCATCTACTGCAAGGAATGTTGCTTCTCTATGTCATGTCAGAAGGTTCTTCTCGTTTGAGTCCATCCTACACATCTACAAATCTACCTTTCGTCCATGCATTGAATATTGTTGCCATATCTGGTCTGGCGCCCCCGCTGTTCATCTTGAGATTCTCGACAAATTACAAAGACCAATCTGTGATCGGTCCTGACTTGGGATTTCAACTCCAGTCACTTTCCCCCAGATGTGATGTAGTTTCCCTCTGTCTTTTCTACAAATATTTTCATGGCTACTGCTCTGACCAGCTATTTACCCTGGTGCCCCGACTGCATGAATTTAAGCATGCTACTTATTTGGCATCTAGGTCACACCCTTTTTTTTATTGAAACAATTAAATGTAACAGCCTCTTCTACTCGAACACCTTCTTTCACACTTCTCGACAGTGGAAATCCCTTCCTCTTTCTTGCTTCCCTGATAACTACGATCTTCAAAAGGTTTGTCAATCATCATCTTCTGATGCCTTCATTTCCATTCTTCTTTTTATTCTTTCTTCAATCCCCCTCTCTATACCCGAGTCTTTTCTCTAACTTTCATTCTCTGTAACCCTTTGCATACTAGTGGCACTCCCATCTTTCTTGGGGTGAAATGCTTAAAAAAATTATTTTATTTTTATTTAAAATTTTTTCAACCAAATATATGTTGATGCATAAGCTTAGCTGAGCTTATTCAGTTTTTCATTGTTGTTGTTTTTAAATATTTTGTTAGGAAAGGACATTTGTTGTATGATCCTAGGCATAGATGACCTAGAAATCAGTGCACTTTCTATATGTTTTGCTAACCTAGTCAACCTCATTCAATTTTCCATCACTGTTGTTTTTAAATATCCTACATTGTAATAGCTCTAGTTTTATTAGGAAAGGACATTTGCTGTATGATTTTAAGCATAAATCTACCGCAGAAGAAATTAGTACACTTTCTATACATTTTCACTTTCTCTTAACTGATAATATATAATTATTATATATTCTTATTATTTTTATATTATATGACATTACAATGGGGTTGCTGAAATATCTCCTCTTGAATCCCTGTGAGGGTAATACCCTAGTAGATAATCCCCTCCCGTTTGAGAACCCCGGCTTTAGATTATTAAATAAAGAAAAAACAAGAGATAAAAACAAGAAAGAGTAAAAGATTTGAAAACCTCCCACCTCCTGGAGAGGTATCCCCCCACTGGTTGACACGCCCTGTTGTAGATTCTTAGTAATAATAATAATTTAATAATGTGTGAAAGGGGCAATCATGAGAAAAAGGATTTGGTGGGGAGTGAAAAGGGATGCAACGCAATTTCTTTTTCCACAGCTTTGGTGTTATGCGTAGCAACTTCTCCAACCTCAACGAATAAAACATGTTTTTCCGTTCAAGTACCCTTCTGTCAGATTAACTAAAGATTAGGCAAGAGTGGCTCCCAAGAACAAAGACGTCAGATCCTGAAGAGAAGAAGGATTAAGATTACGTTGAACAAGATGTCCATTAGTTTCAAAACCTGTCAGCAAATATAAAAATAATGTTTGCCATTTTGAGAGAGTGCCAATGTTTTGCTAAAAGTTGCCAACATATAAACACACACACTTGCAGACACACACATATAAGAGAATAGAAATAATGAATACACACAAACACACAAACACACACACACACACAAATGTTATTTTTAGTAGATACCCACATTTAAATAGATGCCTCAGTTATTTTTTTTAAACAGTATTTTATTATTGACTACCAGCATAAATACAAACTGGTAGATGAAAATTAAATCAATTTAGTCATTAAATTTACTAATTATTAAATCCAGAGCATACCTGAAAAATTAAGGCTTACAGTGTAGATAGATATAAGCAGTGTGGATATAGGAATCATCACAATATGGGGACTGTCAGTTTTGCAAATTAAGTGATTTTCAGATCATATATATATATATATATATATATATATGATCTAAAAATCACTTAGTGATATGTGATATATATATATATATATATATATATATATATATATATATATATATATATACACACACACAATAGAAAATATAATTCATCTGCTAAAATAAGCTTATTCCCATATAAGGTGATTTTGGATTTTATTGTACATTAATTTTTGCTCTGTAATAATAAATACATTTAGTTCTTTTTGTGGATCAGGTCTAATATTTTATATTACTACGATCCACTTGGATTATATATCGATGGATTTTTTACCTTTACTATATATATATATATATATATATATATATATATATATATATATATATATATATATATATATGTATATATGAAGAAATATAGTCTTAAAGTGTGGTATATTTATGGGATAAAGTTCTCAATATCAGTCTGTTTCATGCTAGATGCAATCGTCAGGCAGTTGCCTGACGATTGCATCTACCATGAAACAGACTGTTGCCTCTAAGTGTTGACTTCTATGTTCACTTTTATATTTATATATATATATATATATATATATATATATATATATATAATTAAAGGCAACATATATTTTGTGTCGATTAATTTTTTTGATCAATTTTTCAAAATTACAAATAATCATTCTCAGGCAAATTCTGTCAGAAATTGTCCAAAATTCATGTCATAAGAAAATACACGAAAGATGTTTGAAGCTTATAACTTTCTTAGTTCATCATCAGGGTAGGTACAGATAAAGTGCCATCAGACAACACATTGATAAGCAGATAAGGGTCATAGTAACATTAGACAGCTACTCGCAAATAGTACCAAAATACTAGTAAAATCAAATGGTAGAAACAGATTTATGATCCTCAAAGCAATACTAATACTACTACAACAACCAAAAATAAATAAAAACAATTATAACTTAAGAGCCCAGATCCTCAAATGTATATAAAAAAAGCACACATCACTTACATCACAACATACTTTACCTACATCATCACATCACTCTACAAAGCTCACCGATTGTACCTACTTACACTTATGCTGACTTAAGAAAATCAAAAGACAATATTCCTTGTTCCTTTTTCCGAAATGAACTCCAGTCAATTTCTGACAGAATTTCCTCCTTGTCTGAGAAGGATTACTTATAACTGAAAAAAAGTTGATCAATAAAATTACTCCAACCAAAATGTATGTTGTCTTTAATAATATTTGCCTTAAAGAACATTTGCTCCCTAAAAACACAGAATATATAGTGATTTTCCAAGCGTAGCTTAGATATGGCACAAAGCCAAAAGTAGGGGGCACCCAGTGAGGATTGAACTTGCGACTCAGTCGTAATTGTTCTAACAAGACAAGCTTGCTAACCATTACACCACCTCGAGGTGCCCAAATGGTGATTTTCTAACCGTGGCTTAGATGTTGCACAAGGCCAAAAGTATGGAGCACCCAGTGAGGATCAATTTCACTATTCAGTCATAATTGATCTAGCGGGACAAGCTTGCTAACCATTACACCACACTGAAATGCCCAAATATACAGAATATATATAGATATAAATGATATTTCCCCTTTTTCTTTTCTTTTTTGTTTTAGTATTGCTCAGTTATTGCATGACCCATTTCTACTGAGTCTTAATCAGTACTACCAAACCTAGAGATTGAACTCACAATCACTATACTAAACTAACACTTTAAAAGCAAAGTTATTGTAAGTTCAATCCCTAGGTCGGGTAATACAGGTTAAGACTCAGTGGAAACAGGGTGAGCAATAACTGATCAGTGCGGAAGAAGTCATTGTGAGTTCAATCCTTGGGTCATGATGATTAAGACTCAGTGGAAACAGGGTGAGCAATAATTGATCAGTGCGGAAGAAGTCATTGTGAGTTCAATCCTTGGGTCATGATGTTTAAGACTCAGTGGAAACAGGGTGAGCAATAACTGATCAGTGCGGAAGAAGTCATTGTGAGTTCAATCCTTGGGTCATGATGATTAAGACTCAGTGGAAACAGGGTGAGCAATAATAATTATAGCAATAAAAAAAAGCACAAGTGGAGATCGCCCTCTAGACATGGACAGCAGAATGGGAAGAATCTACCTGCTATGGTTCAGTTCAAAATTCCTTGAATCAGCAAACACCTGAAGAAGGCCAAAGCACCAAACAGCTGAAATATTGTGATAATAGCCACAAAGATGAGGACATTAGTCCAAATATAAATAATTCATTTATCATCTCAGAAATTCAGGCAGAAAACAAAATACACTGACACTTCTGACTTATGCAATGAGATGACAGCCGGAGCTTCAATTGACGTCAGGTTTATGACTATATCATGTTAAAACACCAGTTCCTAAATGATCACCATAGTTAAGCAATATTGAGCTTAGTCAGTACCTAGATAGGTGACCACTTGGGAATACTAGGTACTGCAAGCTTGGATGTGTGGGTGGTGTAATGGATAATGGCTTAGAATTGTTAATTGGAGAGCAATTCTAGTTGGGTCCATTATATTTGCTTATACACAAATACACTTAGGAAAGGTATGAATCCATTCCTGTCCCCCTGCTATGGGTTAATTAGCAAGGCTTGTATCACTAAATCATTATTATCTCAACAACAAAAAAATTTCTTACAATGTAACATTTTTCTGACTTTAAATAACCTTCAAAGGGTTGTTAAGTCATAAAAAATGAATCAAAAGATGGCAAGTCTCTACTGTCAGTTCTGGTCCTTGTATGATCACCAAAGTTAAGCAACATTGAGTCCTGTAAGTACCTAGATGGGTAACCACTTGGGAATACCAGGTGCTGTAAACTTGGGTGTACAGGTGATGCAATGAATAATAATATTAATTGGAGAACCAACTTCCAATTCTTGTTGGGTTCATTATATTCACTTACATGCAAATATCCTTGGGAAAGATATGAATCCACCTATTCTCCTCCCCAGCTATGGGTTAATTAGTAAAATCTGTATCGGTAAACTATTATTAAAAAAAATCCTTACAATCTGCAAATATTTTCTGGCTTTAAATAACCTGCAAAGGGTTGATAAGCCATAAAAGATGAATGAATCGATCAACACAAATCAAAAGGACATCATCTTGAACAGATGGCAATTTGCTACTGTCAGTTCCAGTTCTTGTACGATCACCAAAGTTAAGCAACACTGAGCTTGGTTAGTAACTAGATGGGTGGCCGTTTCGGCAATACCATGTACTGTAAGCTTTGATGTACACGTGGGGTAATGGGTAACGGGCTTGAAATTGGAGATTGAGGAGCTGAGTTCCAATTCCAGTCAGGTTCATTATGTTCACTTATGTGCAAATACCATTGGGAATGACATGAATCCGCCTCTTCCCCACAGCTATGGGTTAATTAGTAAGACTTGTATCAGTAAATCACTATTATCACCTAAAAATTCTTACAATCTAAAAATATTTTCTGGTTTTGAATAACCTGCAAAGTCATAAAAAACAAATTGATCACTCTGTCTGTTTAGGAAAAGGAAAGTAGACCTGGCGGACCCCATCCCTCTATTGGGGTCAAACCATAGCCAATGTCCTGTAACTTTTCTCACCTTGGTCACAGATATATGGCTGTTGATTCTATTGCCGGGGAAACCTTCACTCTGGCTGGCAAAGAATTTTGACCAACAATACCATGTTATGACTGGACTGGCAGAATACATAGCTATGAAACCCTAGATACCTCTTTGTATGAGACGGCCTTTGACCCTACAAGAAGTTTTATCTGCAGATGATACTTATAAATGACGATACTAATAAACAAAAAGTAATTGTCCATTTTTTTGGCACACCCTATGAGCATGAGATTGATTTTTTTTATCTATGTGTGTGGGGGTGTATTTTGTTCTCTATGCTCAGAGCCAGGCTTGAGGCAAAACAAAGAACGCAGTAAAATCATAGAAAATGAGACTCATCATCAGAATGATAAAACATCGTTTCTTGCTAACCAACCAACCGTCTGGATGGTAAACAGATATTTCCTGGAAATATTTGCATAGGCAATAATAATGTGAAAATAAAGACATGCCAAAGCATTGTACAAAGTTGGCCACACCAAGCACTCTGACTCCACCCAGGAAATCTTTCTCCACATTTCTTTCCCACCCTCCAATTTTTTTCTGAGCCATTTTCTTTTGTTTGAAGTTAAGATTAAATCATTTTACTGATCATTTCATTGGTTTTTCATCTTCAAATATTTTTCTTTCTTTTTTTTTCTTTTTTCTTTCTCTCTTTTTCTTCTTTTTCTTTCTTTCTTTATTTCTTCTCTACTTCTTTTTCTTCTATTCTCTTTGTTTCTTCTTTTTTATCTTTATAAATTTGCTTTGCTTTATGTCATTTTTGCCTTTGAGGTTTTCATTCATTTTTTTACATTTTTATTTTTCCTTTACTTTTTGTGGTGTTTGATATTTTGGCATTTTTTATAAATTCTTCCATTTTCCTTCATTTACTTGAATTCACATTTTTATTGTTTCTTATAAACTTTTCTTATATTGACTGTTTTTCTTTCTTTTTCATTTTTCTTTCTTTTTCATTTTTCTTTCTTTTCTTTCTTTTTCATATTTTCTTTTCTTTCTTTTTTCATATTTTCATTTTTTCTTTTTCATTTTTCTTTCTTTTCTTTCTTTTTCATTTTTCTTTTCTTTCTTTTTCATTTTTCTTTTTCTTTCTTTTTCATTTTTCTTTCTTTTCTTTTTCATTTTTCTTTTCATTTTTCTTTCTTTTCTTTCTTTTTCATTTTTCTTTCTTTTCTTTCTTTTTCATTTTTCTTTTCTTACTTTTTCATTTTTCTTTTCTTTCTTTTTCATTTTTCTTTCTTTTCTTTTTCATTTTTCTTTTCATTTTTCTTTCTTTTCTTTCTTTTTCATTTTTCTTTCTTTTCTTTCTTTTTCATTTTTCTTTTCTTACTTTTTCATTTTCTTTTCTTTCTTTTTCATTTTTCTTTTTCTTTCTTTTTCATTTTTCTTTCTTTTCTTTTTCATTTTTCTTTTCATTTTTCTTTCTTTTCTTTCTTTTTCATTTTTCTTTTCTTACTTTTTCATTTTTCTTTTCTTTCTTTTTCATTTTTCTTTCTTTTCTTTTTCATTTTTCTTTTCATTTTTCTTTCTTTTCTTTCTTTTTCATTTTTCTTTCTTTTCTTTCTTTTTCATTTTTTTTTTCTTACTTTTTCATTTTTCTTTTATTACTTTTTCATTTTTCTTTTCTTTCTTTTTCATTTTTCTTTCTTTTCTTTTTTATTTTTCTTTTCATTTTTCTTTCTTTTTCATTTTTCTTTCTTTTCTTTCTTTTTCATTTTTCTTTTCTTACTTTTTCATTTTTCTTTTCTTTCTTTTTCATTTTTCTTTTCTTTTTCATTTTTCTTTTCATTTTTCTTTCTTTTCTTTCTTTTTCATTTTTCTTTTCTTTCTTTTTCATTTTTCTTTTCTTTCTTTTTCATTTTTCTTTTTTTCTTTCTTTTCATTCTTTTTAATTTTTCTTTCTTTTCTTCTTTCTTATCTTTTCACACAAGTGTTCTTAATTACTTTTTCACATCATTCACTTTTTCTTTCTATTGCGCTATTTTGCTATCATCATTTTCCTTTCTTTCTTTTCTCTCTAGTGTTTTTAATTTCTTTTTCACATCTTTCTTTCTTTCTCTAAATTTCTTCTCTTCTCTCTTGTTTTCTATCCTCATTCATTTTCTTAATTTTTAACAATTCCTACTTTTCTTATTTCAGACATTTTGCACAAAAAATCAAAAAATAATTTTTCCTGTTTGTCATAAAATTTGCTTCACTACAAATAAATTTAAAATCTTCTCCTTTTCATTAACAGACATCCTCCTTTTTTAAAATTATTTTCACCCAGTCTCTCGCCCAAACAAACTTCTTTCTTCTTTATCTGATTTTTTCTTCAATTTCTTCTCTCTTTTTAGCATCAAACAAGACAAAGACAGTAAAGCAGAATTAGGACAGGAGAGGAATGAAAGGCAGACCCAAGATGGCTGAACAAAAAAATCAAAAGGAAAAACAGAATTGAAAAATCAGAATTTATGAATAAAACAGAAGACAAAATCAACTAAAATCTTCTTGGTTGCTTCCTTCGTCATTTGCTCTTCGGAAATTCATATAAAACTGAACAAAGATTCGCAACTTCAAAATTTTAAACTTTTTTCCTTCTGCTGTGTTTATTGATAGAAAGTTCTTTCACTTCCCTGAATCATTTTTACATACATTTCATCTTTGACGTTATAAACAATTATTTGGATCTCATCAAAAAGGGATTGATCCATGGGTTTTTCTTCGCAAATAGTCCTATCATTTTTCTAAATGCTGGAAAAATGGAGAAAAATAAAATGGTAATCATGGGTATTATTTTAGAGAGTTGAGATAAAAAGCAACAGTAATAAGATGGCATCAAACAAGTAATAAAATAATAGGAATAATGAAGAGTGGATCTGGCCAGAGGGTTGGGATAAAAAGCAACAGTAATAAGATTTAACTTTTAATGAAACAATTTTAATATCTAAGAAATATTTCAGGGTTCAAACTGAAGATGCCAAATCCCTAGACATTTAATTTTGGAGATGATTCCAAGTTTTTGGGTCTTGAAATAAATCAGAACATCTGGTAAATGTCAGAAAATCTAGAATCAATTGGAAAAGCAAATCAGACTTTTGGGAATAAAACTCCAGCTATAATTGAGCAGATAAAAATATGGCAACAGAAAGTGTATCAGTATTGGTTGCAGAGTTGCGGGTAACAGTTTTTCTGAAAATAATATATATATATATATATATATATATATATATATATATATATAAATATATATATATATATAAATATATATATATATATATATATATATATATATATATATATATATATATATATATATATATATATATATATATATATTATTATGTATTTATAAGCAATCCCTCTTTTATATATGCTTGATTAAAAATGTCTGACAAGGTACTGCAGCTAATTTTTTTATCTAATTTTTCTTGAGTTCTTATAATTTTCTTCTTTTCTGGACATAAATTACGTAGAAATTGATTGTCCGAATGTTCTGTCTGAGTGTTTTCTGCTATTCTTTTAGCTATTATCAAGGATGATCTTATTTTTGCTTTTAAGTGAATGTATGGATTTTTTTCTATGTATCTAGATTCATAGGATCATTTTATTTTACAAACATGATCAGCACATTGTGGCCATGTTCGTAGTTGATGTTATTGATTGTTGGTTTTTTCTTTTTTCTTAATAATGTTTTCATTATTCTTAGCCTTTTTTTTACATGTGGATGACATTATTATATTTGTTTTATCAACAAATATGTTTCAGGTGGAGTTTGGTAGGTCTCCATGTGTATTTAAATGAGACCTAATAGAGCTATGGTCAGAGAGATGTAATGTGAGTCTTCTTGTTAGACATTTTGTACTATACCCAATATAATTATTTAGAAATTTGATTTGATCAGTAACACAGTTCCTTAAGAAACTTGTGAATTTGTAAATAATATTGGTTCTCTGTCATTTGGATCTGGCAGCTGAATTATTGTTGTTGACAATGAGGTTAACAGTTTAAAATTTTTTATAGTAGATAATTTAATTTTCTTATTTTTGTCAAATGGCATTGTATATTTCTTTATAAAAGTATTCTATGATTTTATTGGTGTGTTTTAAGATGTAAGTGTTTTCTTGAGTGTGATTGGTTTATAAATATTTTTTTTTTTGTTAAATAACTAGAAAAGTTTTATTAGATAACACTGAAATACATTATAGTATAAAAAGAAATGGTAAGTTCAATCTAATAATTGAAACAAAGCAAGTTCAGTCGGCCAATGATGACAATTCCAGAACAACGTAACTATAAACAAATTTTTTGTCTATCCTCTGCCAGCCGCTGTGATGGAGAAAGCATTACCTCGAACCGTCGCCAGTGAGACACGCTGCAAGAGCCACTCCGTTTCACGAGGCTTGTCCCTTAATCGCGACACAATCGTGCCAATCCTCCGAAGGAACGCCATCGAACGAGGGGCAATAACCCCTGAAGTCTCCACTGCCGCAGGAGTAAAAAAAATCTATCAGCAAGAGAAGAATATTTAGATATTTTTTTTATCTCTGCGTCTCGGGCGACGAACTTTGATTATAGTTAAAAGAATACCTGAAAGCGTTCGAACATACATAACATTCAGATCATTTCTATGTAATTTATGTCCAGAAAAGAAGAAAATTATGAGGACATGAGGAAAATTAAATAAAAAACTTAACGGCAACACCTTGGCAATTGTTCTTAATGGACCTTTGTTTAAAAGACGGACTGCTGCCCAAATATCCAATACATATGTTGTTACCTACAAACACAAGAAAAAACTTCATAAACACATTTAAAACAGCACTAAACAAATCATAACCCCACACACATGCACACACGCCATACACAAATAGTGGCCAAATGCACTAGTCAGACCACGCACACACACCTCATACACATATGTATGGAGAATGAATAGATACACATATACTGGCAAAAACAAACACACTAGATGGGCCACATGTGCACACACACACACACAAACCCTACACACTATACAAAGTGTGCGTAAATATATGTATATATATATACTATTTCATTATAATAAAATAACATATATGTATGGAGAAGGATTATGTATACATATACTAGCAAAAACATGCACACAGAAAATGCACACAAATGGAGATAGGTTTAAAAATCTACAGAGGTCATAAAAAGATAAGAACAAAGACCTCCTTCTCCCCCCCCCCCGCTTTCTCTAACCAATCCGAATTGTTTTATGACCCTTTAAGCCAGTGGTTCCCAACCACTGTGCCGTGGCACACTAATGTGCCGCAGAATGATTACTGGTGTGCCGCGAAGAGATAATACCTTGAAGCCATTTAATTTCATTTTGTTTAATAAAGACATTCAATTTCTTAATCATGATGACACCGCTCAATTCAAAATCGCCGAATTTCTAGATTTATCAGTCATCAACCTTTTCAATTCTGAGTTATGTAAAGAGGAAGAATTAGCAAGCCTTTCCAGTGATCGTGGTCTCAAAATGAAGTACGCACAACTGCCATTGGACGCCTTTTGGATTTCTGTTATGGAAGAGTATCCAACTGTAAAAAAGTAAAAAAGCCATCAAAATCTTACAGCAATTCGCAACTTCGTACCTATGTGAACTGGATTTTCTTACCTAAACAACAATAAAAATAAAAAACGTGAAAGACTTAAAAATATTGAAGAAGAGTTAAGAGTGTGTCTCTCTCCCATTCGCCCAAATATTGCAGCAGTAGTCAAGAAGCACCAGGCACAACTGTCCCACTGACATTCACCATTATTATTTTATACCCGATATTGAATACAGGATATGTTGATTTATGGGAATAAAAATTCTTCTTATATAATATTCTTTGTTTTTTATTATTTTATTGCAAAAAGGCTTTATGAGTGGAAAATATTTATTTTTTGTGATAGGTGTGCCGCGAAAATTTAAAGAACTCAATAGTGGGCCACCATGTAAAAAGGTTGGGAACCACTGCTTTAAGCAGAAGAACATTTTCTCCACTAGTCCAAGAAGAACTTATATTACGACCACACAAAAGACAATGGTTAAACATAGGAAAACATAAAGAAAAATTAATTCCTTTAAATAATATGTGGAATTAAAGCTGTCTTTGCTTGATGAAGGCCGCAAGACCTGAAACACGTGTAGCAAAAAAATATGGAAAATAAAGTGTAACATATATTTTAAAAATACGCATTATAACCAAAAACGTTTGCAGCTTCTCTCTTCTCTTTAAAAAATATATATGTATGTGTGCATATGCATATATGTATGTGTGCGTATGCATATATGTTTGCATGTATGTATATCATAATAATGATAATAACAATGACAAGCTTGTCATTTTCTGATTGTGCCTGTTTACTTTTTTATTTATTTGACATCTGAAAAGACGACCTGTAGTTTATACTGCAACTCTGTTGAGAAGACTGAAGTTACAGTTTCAGGGAAAGATTGCATAATCTGGCATAATCAACAGTTTGAATGAAGCCAGTTTATTCAAACCCTCAGTCGCAATGACTTGTGACTTTGTGTTAGTGTAAACATTGACAGCTCCTAGACAGCTCTGTCTACTCAATTTCACTCACAAGTCTTATGTCAACATATGGTATTTTTTCATGCATTTTCATGTTGGCATGTGTGTGTGCATATATATATATATATATATATATATATATATATATATATATATATGAAGAAATATAGTCTTAAAGTGTGCTATATTTATGGGATAAAGTGCTCAATATCAGAGATAGAGCATGTGTAAATATAAAAGTGAACATTGAAGTCAACACTTAGAGGCAACAGGCTGTTTCATGCCTGACGATTGCATCTAGCATGAAACAGACTGTCACCTCTAAGTGTTGACTTCTATGTTCACTTTTATATTTATATATATATATAAATATATATATATATATACATATATATATATATATATATACAGGGACCCTGACGATCTGCCTAAGTGAAACCTTGGTAGGTTTGTCTGGCTCATTAGGTTTGACTAGGTATGCTCTACATTTGTATCGAGCTCTTTAGTTAGTTGTTTACTTGTATCTGTTTTTTTTCTTTGGGCCTTGAACCTGTATCTGTGCGATTATTTTCGACAGACTTTCATGTTCCTGGCTCTTTCTTTTTTAAAACCTTTTTTTCCCTTCAAGATTGATTTGGCTTTTGTTAAATCAAGAATTCAAAGGTTTTTTGACACAAGTATAGTCACTTATATATATATATATATATATATATATATATATATATATATATATATATATATATATATATATATATATGAACAGGAGTATGGAGAAAGAGAGGGAAGCAATTGATTGGTGATCCTTGATTGAGGTATGAGTGGCAGCTGGGGAAAGGGCAGAGTGGAGATATTCTGTGGAGGCCTCATGTCCCACAAGGCACCAGATAGCTAGCTAGCTAACTAGCTAGCTAGCTAGCTAGATAGATAGATAGATATGAACAGACTGAGATAGATAGATAGATAGACAGATAGATAGATAGATAGATAGGAACAGACTGAGATAGATAGATATATAGATAGATAGATAGATATGAACAGACCGAGATAGATAGATAGATAGACAGACAGATAGATAGATAGATAGATATGAACAGACCGAGATAGATAGATAGATAGATAGATAGATATGAACAGACTGAGATAGATAGATAGATAGAAAGATAGATAGATAGATAGATAGATAGATAGATATGAACAGACCGAGATAGATAGATAGATACATAAACATGGACAGACCAAGATAGATAGATAGATAGATAGATAGATAGATAGATAGATAATGACCTGACTCCATCTCCTCTCATTTACCTTACGATATTAAGCTACATAAATATGAAAGTCACAATAGTTGGGCCTCTTTTTAGATTCACTACAACTGATGTTGGAGTTTGATTTTCTCATTTAATCAAAACAAAATATGGCAGGCACATTTGAATATTTTTATTATGCACAAGGTCACTGCAGTCACATACCCAAAGAGGATCTAATGCACTATCAATGGCATGTGAGATAAGTTTGCTAAACCTTGCTTGAGAGTAGATATTCTGTGTCATCCTGGGTATGACGCTAAACTACGTCCAGCAGCAAGGTCTCTGATCAGGAGGTTTTGAGGAGTTTGGAACCACATCTTAATTGCTGGTGTTCCCAGGTCCACCCTGATCCGGGGTGGTGGCACCTGTTGGGGTCCCAGCTATGGGCAAATAGTTAACCCCGAAACTGAGGTAAAAAGTATTATAAAAATTTTTGAAGAAGAAAAAAACTATTACCAGCAATATATTTTTGAAAAAAAGAATATTGCCACCAATGCGTTTTTGACAAAAAAAAACCCCAAATTACCAGCTATACATGTTTTAAAATAATATTACCAGCTATACATTTTTGAGGAAAAAAATATTACCAGAAATAGATCTTTGACAAAACAAAATATTACCAAGAAAAAAAAAAGCGTGTTGGCATTAAACAACCCATTGAGGTTGATATGCCGTAAAACGCAACAACCAAACCAAACCAGACATTCTGTAGTTATTTACTAAGTCTGGAACAAGACCACAAAATGTGGAGCACTGAGTGAAGATCAAATTCTCTATAGCATAAAACATAAAATAGTATAAGTCATGAAATTTCAAATTTAGCCAAGTTGATTGAAAATGTGACACAAAAATCTAAAGGCACATTAGAATAGCAAAAGATGCCTTTCAAAATCTAAGCAAAGTATTAAGAAATAAGAAAATTTCATTAGAAACAAAGCAAAGAGTGCTCAACTGCTACATAATATCAGTCCTTGTATATGTCAAATATAATGTCCTATAACATCTGTCTATATTTCTGAGATGAGGTATTGTAATTATTTACACTAATTACATTGTCCATATACATCTCTGGAGCGTACAACAGCTGAAACGTTGTGAATATGACAATAAAGATGAGGACAACAGTCTGAATAAAGTAAATAGTGTAAATAATGTCCTATAATTTCAGGTAATTTCCTCACAGATGAAGCAGAGACTGAGATGTGGATGCTGAGAATACTATGGGCAGTGCCTATGCGTAATGAGGAAGTTTTAAGGAAAATGGAAGCCAAAAGGACATTTTATAATTAGAATCAGAAAGAGATAGATGAAATTTCTAGGGCACATAATGAGGAAAGAAGGTTTGGTAAATTTGACACTCTCAAGGCATATAGAAGGCAACAATGACAGCAAGTACAAGTTAGTATAAATAGATGGCAGAAAAGAGATTGGGACGTGTAGTAAAAAGAAAAACTTTGCTAAGAGTTACAAAGTATAGAAAGTTGTGGAGAGCCATGATCATGCATGGCCTGAAGGAACACAGCATATTAAAGGAGAGGAAGTGTTTTCAAATATAGCCTACAAGACATTGAATAATGATTGTCTCAATTGACGTGTTAAGATAATTTTATGTGCTTGCATTTTTTTTTTTAGTTTTCTTTGGTGGAGAAGCATAAAAATATATGAAACAATGAATAATTTTTATTTCCATCTGTGAAAACAGTGTAAGAGGATGAGATGGTATGGATGCAGGAATCAATGGAGAGGGTGTCTATTTCTGTTAAACTCAGACAGTAAAAGGAAATTGACGACAGGGTCACCTCTAAGCACATTGGTCAGTTGGGCTGAATTAATAAAGCTTTTTCTGCTTTTAGTCATATAAATAAGTGGTTGTATATCTCCCTCTCACACTATATATATATATATATATATATATATATATATATATATATATATATATATATATATCACAGTCTGTTTATATCTATTTGGAAGTATTACTATTTTTGAAAGTGAGTTGAACTGAGAACTTTTCAGCACCCCTTATATATATATATATATATATATATATATAAAAGTGAACATTGAAGTCAACACTCAGAGGTGACAGACTGTTTCATGCTAAATACAATCATCAGGCCACATGTGTTGTGTTTTTTCGTGACTGTTTATATATACAGGTCAGTAGTGCATTGGGTAATCTTTTCTAACAGTTATTTTGGCAAGAGTGGTTTGTTAATTTGTTTATTATTTACTTTATTTATTTATTTGGATTAAGTTATTTTACTTGTTTTTGCTTAATTATTTTATTTTATTTATTCTTTTCAGTTTTCAATTTTTAAGTAATGTAGTAAAAATTTGTTTTCGTGTCTGCATTTTGAGATGAGTTCTGATTGTTTATTTAGTAGTTTGTTTTGATCTGGGAAGATAATTATAGCTATTTTTCCTCCAAGCAAAGTTTGCAGATTTTGAATTGATTGTTGTAGGCTGATGTTCTTTTCCTTATTTTCCATGATATTTTTCGTGTGATTTGCTTTTTGCTTTTAACTTCCCAGATATACTTGGAAAGCATTGTGCTGTTTGTATATTTACTATTTGTGAAAGATGTTTTGTGTGCATAGTTTCTTTGTTTCCTGAGTCATTCAGTTACTCCTATGTATATTTTTTCTTCATTATCTGATGATTTTACCATGGCTTTGTAAATTACATTGTTTTATAAGCAACTGCCTTTTAAGGGAGATTTGTTCTTTATTCTGCAGTTACACATGGCTTTAATTTGTTCAGGTGGTTTGTTAATAGTTTTCCTGTTGTGTGTTTTTATTATTTGTGTCATGTTTTTGGTGCAACTGTAGCTGATTTTTACTATGTTTTTGTTGAATATAGAGAGTGCCTGATTCAGGGATGTGTTTGTGTAAAAGTTTGATGAATATTCTTCCTACGTTTGTTTTTATGTTTTTGTTGTACAGTGGGTTTAACCATATCATGTTTTTCTTCCTGTCGGTTTTTTTGTTCTCCTTGGTGTGTATGTGAGTTTTACTGAGAATCCTCTATTTTTAGGGCTTTTAGTCTTTCTTAGCTTCGTCGAATATGGTTTCATTGGAAGAATTGTTAGAAAGCCTGTGGTTAATTGATTTGGGTATCTACTTGATTATAGATGGCGGGTGATTGGAAGATGTGTGTATATACAGTTGATTATCATTGGATTTTCTGTATGGTTTATATATACTTTTTCTTAGGTTGAAGGTGACACTACAAAATCTACTTCATCTAGGTTAGTTTTTATGTCTATGTTGAATCATATATTTTTGAAAATCTTTATTGTTGCTTTTCTAGTTTTGTCTTTGTTTTGTTTGTTATAATTTCTTAAGATTATGAGACTGTTATCCCTGTAGAGTCCTGTATTATCTCTATCCATTGTTTTGCTTAGTTTTAGTAAATATATATCTATGAGTTCACAGGTCATTGCACCATCAAAGCTTCCCATTGTATTGTCAAAGATCCCTTCTTTCTTTCTCCATGCATCTTCATTGTGTATAGTAGTGATTTATGGGAGTGTTTAATGATGTTGATTTCATTTTTGTTTATTCTTATTTGTTCTTGAGCTAAGGTGATGGCTTTATCTAGCACGGGGTCTGTTCTATAAGAGTAGAATTATTTTATGCTTAGTTGTATAAATTAGCAATTATGTTTGTTATTTATGTTGTGGAACCAGTCTGTAGTTGCTACTGTGTTTTTCCATTGATTTACTTGTAACTTCTTCCTTGGCTCTGAATCAATTCTTTTTAGTATCATTTTACTTATTTTACCTACTTTACTTTTGGTTGGGTTTATGAATCTGCATGTTGGGTTGGTTTTGAAATTTTCTTTCTGGTTTTTAAGTGTGATAAATACATGCACTTAAGCAATGCAACTTATTCGGTCATCTAGATTTCATTTTTGGGCGATTGTTTTGGTTTCCTTATTGATATCGTGTTCTGTTGTTTTTGGTGCTTTTTTGTATATTTTAGTTATGTTGTCCTTGAGTAATTTATTGTGTGGCGTGCGGGTGGAGGCTTAGTTCATATAAATTTCTAGTTTTGTCTGCTGCGATAAATACGTATGTTGAATTGTTTATTTTAGTTTATATCTTCTTTTAGTTTTTTTAGATGGCATCTTGTTGTTTATTGAATTTTATGTTTCTTCCTAAGTTAGTTAAGTTCTTGAAATTTTCTAGTTCTTTTTTTGTTGCAAGGGACATCTTTGGGTTTTAAAACCATATATTTTCTTAAGTTTGGTATTATTATTAAGTTTCTGGTTTCAAAAGAAATTAGCTTTCCATCCTATTTTTTTATCAAGCTTCCTATTTTTTCAATTAATTTTACCTTATATGGGGATGAGGATGGGGTGGGCATGTTTTTAGTGAGTAGTTGAGGCTAAACTTTTCTATGTCTATAATATGTTATAAATGTAGTGAAAGTTATATATATATATATATATATATATATATATATATTTTAATATTATCAGTGGTCAATATATATATATATATATATATATATATATATATATATATATATATATATACACACATAAATTCCCAGGAGGATAGAATCCAGGTAGAACTCAGGATGTTTCTTTGCTGTCTCTTAATTTCTAAGTCCTATGCTTTAATATAGCCAGCAACTGGAAATCAGCTATGTCCAGTTTGTTGTCACTTGACCCCCAAAAGCCATCATTTATTCCTTTTCAGTCAAGGGGTAAACGGCTTTGAAGACCACATATCTTGTGATAAAGCCATACAGCATCCTCTTCTCTGTAGGCATCCCAATCATTGAGACACTTTAGAAATGGAACTGATGTGTGAGAGAGAGACTGACACCAGCAAACCTTTTGTATTAAGCACATCACAGAATACATTTCCTTCAGCTTATTCGATTGCATACAAACAGACCTAATTCTAACAACAAGGGACTCTTCCCAAATGTAAATTTTGTAACCAATTCTATTCATGTATACATGAATTTTGCTTTCTCTACAATGACTAACCACTGTTTTGGTCGCAAATTTTCCAACTGCATTGGGTGAGCCATAGTTGAAATTTTCATAATGGTTTCAACCGCAGCTGTAATTCAAAGAGATTGTTTATTTCATTTTCTCATGTTTCTTTGCTATCTTTTAATTTTTTAGTCCTTGCTTTAGTCATGAACACTCTTCTCCCTGGATCCACATTCTCCAGTACCTCAGTGCGGACTTATCTGAATAAGAATCTACCAGGAAGATGGATTGGGTGTATCAGTGATAATGACAATGTGCTGTTGAAATGGCCACCATGTTCACCTGACTTGACACCTTGTGATTTTTTTCTATGAGGCTATGTGAAAAGACAGGTTTATATTATCCCCCACCCCCACCCCGCCGCTTCTTATATATATATATGTGTATGTGTGTGTGTGTCTCTCTCTCTCTCTCTCTCTATATATATATATATGAGGTGTCCCAAAAATTTTGACATCATTTTGTAGTCTAATAAGAGAGCTATTTCTCAAATGAACTCAGTTTTTACATATTTTGTTAAAATCTAAGTTGACTGTGTGGACTTACCTCAATGAGAATCTTCCAAGATGATGGAACTGGTGTGGCAGTGATTATGACAATGTGCTTTTGAAATGGCCATTACGTTCAGCTGACTTGACACCTTGTGATTTTTTTCTATGGGGTTATGTGAAAGGACAGTTCTATACGCACCTCTTCCTACAAACCTAGAGGAACTTAAGCAGAGAATCACTGATGCGCTGGAGAATGTTGTACAAGACATGCTACAGCATCTTTGGCAGGAGCTGGACTACGGACTTGACGTGTGTCACGTCACAGGTGGTGTTCATATTTAACATTTGTGAAGCTTTGTGAAATCGGTTATAAAATCTACACCCCTTTGAATTTCTTGTTTGAATTTTGATAAAGAAATCTTTTCTTGTTCAACATGAAGCCAGTTTCATTTCTTTTGCCTGGGGCATGCAGTTACTCCTTTATTCCTATTTTAAATGACAGTATGTTTGGGAGACACCCTGTACAATAAAATGATTTCTTTCTTGGTTTTGTTCTCATCTCCAGAGTTTATTCTGCTATCTTCAACATTCGAGGAATCCACAATGGCTGCTTCACTGAAGCTTAAATTTAAATAAGTAATCGTATTGTCTTTTTTCAAATGATTCTACAGTCATATATCCAGACAAAGTCCAGCTGGTATTTTTTTAATCACTTTGCCAATAGTCATTGCTGTAGATTATCTCCTTAATCTTTATCTTCTCCAGAGTCTTAAATCTCTTCTTTTTCAGCAGCCATTTTAGATTTGAGAGAAACCTAAATTAGATTGGATTCAGATCAGAGCAATAGATGATGATAGTTCTTCTGATGGGAAGACAACAACTTCGGTCATCCATTGATTTGTTTGTTGTTAAATAAAACTACATATTTTCTATTCCTCTTCCATTTTTTCAGTCTCATTTTAAACTTCAGTCATCTTCATTTCTATTATTCCCATCTGATTCATTATTTACTTTATTCAAACTATTGTCCTCATCTTTCTCGCCATATTTACCACACCGTATCGGCCGTTGTATGCTCCAGCCTCCTTCAGGGGGTTTGAATGTTGAACTGAACCCTTTATTTCACTCACTGGGATAGACTGTTCTAGTTCCACGTGCCATGTTGTGATAAATATGGCGACAAAGATGAGGACAATAGTCCAAATAATGTAAATAGTGTACATAATATCTCATCTCAGAAATATAGACAGACACTGAAGGGCCAAAATATTGTAATAAATATGGTGACAAAGACAAGGACAATAGTCCGAATAATGTAAATAATGTACATAATACCTCATCTCAGAAATATAGACCCATCTGATTCTTTTAAAGTTATTTTTCTTGTTCCTTTTTTAAGAAATTAGTTTCTTTGAAGAGGAATAATTTATATTTGCAATATTTATATTAAGACTAGTCTTTGTCTTTGTTGTTGTTATCACATGTTCTTCAGGTGTATATCGACCCAGGTAACCTACAGGGAATTCCGAACTGAACACTTTATTTAATCTCCACAGAGAGACTGTTCTTGTTCCATTGCCCGTGTCTAGTTTCAGTACTGTTCAGATATCACTGAAGTTTATCCAGAATGATATACACCTGATGAAGATCAGAGGGTATAATGACTGAAACACTGTGATAACAACAACAATGATAAGGACAATAGTCTGAATGTAAGTCGTGTAAATTGTTTTAATTTTTATTCTAAAAATGACACATCTTCTGTTCTTTCATCATTTTTAGAATTTTTCTGTTTTATGAATTTTTATTTTACAAAGAACAAAATTTTGATCATTATTTCTGTTGTTTATTTAAATTTGAATAAATTGTTACTTCTTTTTATTCTATTATTCTCTATTATTCTTATTCTGTTAATTCTTTTTTATTCTAACAAATGACTGTTTTTTTACTTATTCTGAATTATTATTCCCAATCTATTCCTTTATTCTTATTCTAAAATAATTAATTATGTATTTCTACTCACTTAATCTGAATTATTATTCCCAATCTATTCCTTTATTCTTATTCTAAAATAATAATTAATTATGTATTTCTACTCACTTATTCTGAATTATTATTCCCAATCTATTCCTTTATTCTTATTCTAAAATAATTAATTATGTATTTCTACTCACTTATTCTGAATTATTATTCCCAATCTATTCCTTTATTCTTATTCTAAAGAATTAATTATGTATTTCTACTCACTTATTCTGAATTATTATTCCCAATCTATTCCTTTATTCTTATTCTAAAATAATTAATTATGTATTTCTACTCACTTAATCTGAATTATTATTCCCAATCTATTCCTTTATTCTTATTCTAAAATAATAATTAATTATGTATTTCTACTCACTTATTCTGAATTATTATTCCCAATCTATTCCTTTATTCTTATTCTAAAATAATTAATTATGTATTTCTACTCACTTATTCTGAATTATTATTCCCAATCTATTCCTTTATTCTTATTCTAAAATAATTAATTATGTATTTCTACTCACTTATTCTGAATTATTATTCCCAATCTATTCCTTTATTCTTATTCTAAAGAATTAATTATGTATTTCTACTCACTTATTCTGAATTATTATTCCCAATCTATTCCTTTATTCTTATTCTAAAATAATTAATTATGTATTTCTACTCACTTAATCTGAATTATTATTCCCAATCTATTCCTTTATTCTTATTCTAAAATAATAATTAATTATGTATTTCTACTCACTTATTCTGAATTATTATTCCCAATCTATTCCTTTATTCTTATTCTAAAATAATTAATTATGTATTTCTACTCACTTATTCTGAATTATTATTCCCAATCTATTCCTTTATTCTTATTCTAAAGAATTAATTATGTATTTCTACTCACTTATTCTGAATTATTATTCCCAATCTATTCCTTTATTCTTATTCTAAAATAATTAATTATGTATTTCTACTCACTTAATCTGAATTATTATTTTCCAATCTATTCCTTTATTCTTATTCTAAAATAATAATTAATTATGTATTTCTACTCACTTATTCTGAATTATTATTCCCAATCTATTCCTTTATTCTTATTCTAAAATAATTAATTATGTATTTCTACTCACTTATTCTGAATTATTATTCCCAATCTATTCCTTTATTCTTATTCTAAAGAATTAATTATGTATTTCTACTCACTTATTCTGAATTATTATTCCCAATCTATTTCTTTATTCTTATTCTAAAATAATTAATTATGTATTTCTACTCACTTAATCTGAATTATTATTCCCAATCTATTCCTTTATTCTTATTCTAAAATAATAATTAATCATGTATTTCTACTCACTTATTCTGAATTATTATTCCCAATCTATTCCTTTATTCTTATTCTAAAATAATTAATTATGTATTTCTACTCACTTATTCTGAATTATTATTCCCAATCTATTCCTTTATTCTTATTCTAAAAAATTAATTATGTATTTCTACTCACTTATTCTGAATTATTATTCCCAATCTATTCCTTTATTCTTATTCTAAAATAATTAATTATGTATTTCTACTCACTTAATCTGAATTATTATTCCCAATCTATTCCTTTATTCTTATTCTAAAATAATAATTAATTATGTATTTCTACTCACTTATTCTGAATTATTATTCCCAATCTATTCCTTTATTCTTATTCTAAAATAATAATTAATTATGTATTTCTACTCACTTAATCTGAATTATTATTCCCAATCTATTCCTTTATTCTTATTCTAAAATAATAATTATGTATTTCTACTCACTTATTCTGAATTATTATTCCCAATCTATTCCTTTATTCTTATTCTAAAATAATTAATTATGTATTTCTACTCACTTATTCTGAATTATTATTCCCAATCTATTCCTTTATTCTTATTCTAAAGAATTAATTATGTATTTCTACTCACTTATTCTGAATTATTATCCCAATCTATTCCTTTATTCTTATTCTAAAGAATTAATTATGTATTTCTACTCACTTATTCTGAATTATTATTCCCAATCTATTCCTTTATTCTTATTCTAAAATAATAATTAATTATGTATTTCTACTCACTTATTCTGAATTATTATTCCCAATCTATTCCTTTATTCTTATTCTAAAATAATTAATTATGTATTTCTACTCACTTATTCTGAATTATTATTCCCAATCTATTCCTTTATTCTTATTCTAAAGAATTAATTATGTATTTCTACTCACTTATTCTGAATTATTATTCCCAATCTATTCCTTTAATCTTATTCTAAAGAATTAATTATGTATTTCTACTCACTTATTCTGAATTATTATTCCCAATCTATTCCTTTAATCTTATTCTAAAATAATAATTATGTATTTCTACTCACTTATTCTGAATTATTATTCCCAATCTATTCCTTTATTCTTATTCTAAAATAATTAATTATGTATTTCTACTCACTTAATCTGAATTATTATTCCCAATCTATTCCTTTATTCTTATTCTAAAATAATAATTAATTATGTATTTCTACTCACTTATTCTGAATTATTATTCCCAATCTATTCCTTTATTCTTATTCTAAAGAATTAATTATGTATTTCTACTCACTTATTCTGAATTATTATTCCCAATCTATTCCTTTAATCTTATTCTAAAATAATTAATTAGGTATTTCTACTCACTTATTCTGAATTATTATTCCCAATCTATTCCTTTATTCTTATTCTAAAGAATTAATTATGTATTTCTACTCACTTATTCTGAATTATTATTCCCAATCTATTCCTTTAATCTTATTCTAAAATAATTAATTATGTATTTCTACTCACTTATTCTGAATTATTATTCCCAATCTATTCCTTTATTCTTATTCTAAAGAATTAATTATGTATTTCTACTCACTTATTCTGAATTATTATTCCCAATCTATTCCTTTATTCTTATTCTAAAGAATTAATTATGTATTTCTACTCACTTATTCTGAATTATTATTCCCAATCTATTCCTTTAATCTTATTCTAAAATAATTAATTATGTATTTCTACTCACTTAATCTGAATTATTATTCCCAATCTATTCCTTTATTCTTATTCTAAAATAATAATTAATTATGTATTTCTACTCACTTATTCTGAATTATTATTCCCAATCTATTCCTTTATTCTTATTCTAAAGAATTAATTATGTATTTCTACTCACTTATTCTGAATTATTATTCCCAATCTATTCCTTTAATCTTATTCTAAAATAATTAATTAGGTATTTCTACTCACTTATTCTGAATTATTATTCCCAATCTATTCCTTTATTCTTATTCTAAAGAATTAATTATGTATTTCTACTCACTTATTCTGAATTATTATTCCCAATCTATTCCTTTAATCTTATTCTAAAATAATTAATTATGTATTTCTACTCACTTATTCTGAATTATTATTCCCAATCTATTCCTTTATTCTTATTCTAAAGAATTAATTATGTATTTCTACTCACTTATTCTGAATTATTATTCCCAATCTATTCCTTTATTCTTATTCTAAAGAATTAATTATGTATTTCTACTCACTTATTCTGAATTATTATTCCCAATCTATTCCTTTAATCTTATTCTAAAATAATTAATTAGGTATTTCTACTCACTTATTCTGAATTATTATTCCCAATCTATTCCTTTAATCTTATTCTAAAATAATTAATTAGGTATTTCTACTCACTTATTCTGAATTATTATTCCCAATCTATTCCTTTATTGTCATTCTAAAATAATAATTATGTATTTCTACTCACTTATTCTGAATTATTATTCCCAATCTATTCCTTTATTCTCATTCTAAAATAATAATTATGTATTTCTACTCACTTATTCTGAATTATTATTCCCAATCTATTCCTTTATTCTTATTCTAAAATAATTCATTTATAATGCATTTCTATTTACTTATTCTGAATTATTATTCCCAATCTATTCCTTTATTCTTATTCTAAAATAATTCATGTATAATGCATTTCTATTTACTTATTCTGAATTATTATTCCCAATCTATTCCTTTATTCTTATTCTAAAATAATTCATTTATAATGCATTTCTATTTACTTATTCTGAATTATTATTCCCAATCTATTCCTTTATTCTTATTCTAAAATAATTCATGTATAATGTATTATATTTCTTATAATTTATTCAACTTGTTCATTTATTTTTATTTTAATCAATTCCATCTTGAAAATATTACTCAGTATTGTTATTTTTTTCTCCTGGTTTCCTTATCTGATTTCCCATTGAATCCATTGAACTTGACTGAAACAATAACAAATGAAACGTCTTTGCTAGATTTTGATTTGATGCTGAATTTATTGGATACAAACTTTGTCAGTTCTATTTTGTTTTATTTCATTCGTCTTTGCAATTATTTTATTTTCATTTCATTGAATAATTTAATTTTTGTGATAATTCTGTGTCAAGCAGTTGCACATTCGTAAACTGTATTTATTCACTTTGTATATTAAATACACACATTTCATGTAGAATGGGCTGACGTTGTTTTCTCTCATTGTTTCTGCTTAATAGACCAGAGGGCGTTTCCTTTTGAAGTTCGGTCTTCTAAGTGAAGGGGGAATGGGAAGTAAAGGAGTTTGTAGAGATCAAGTGGTAACAAAGCCGGAAATAGGGTATATCCAGGTGCTGGTCTATATTAACAGTCATTCTTGTGAAGAGTTCTGGCTGGAGAAGGACATCTTTGTCAAGCGGTTCCAAAGCTTCAATTTTGTATTGTCAGCCACCACATTGGGACAAGTAGATTAGTGAGGAATTGGTAGGAATAAGGGTTGACATGGTAGAAGTTGTCCCAAAGAGCACTTACCTACCTACCCTGAATTAAACACCTTCATATAATATGGGAATTAGGGTTGGTTTTCTTCTTTCTTGACGTGGCATTCGTCTTTACCTTGTTTGCATGCAGCCTGCCTTTCTCTAGGTACACACCAACAAGATCAAGAACTGAAATGCAACATCAGGGGTAATCATTGACTGTTTGGTAGCAACAGGGGCAAGGTCACATTGTAAGCTGACATCTCTGTCGTACTTTTGGCACAACAAGATATTTCTGACATGTAGAATATTTCTATATTTGATGTTGCACACTTCATAGATTACTGTAGAAAGTTAACTTTTATGTTTACTGGGAAGCCTAAAAATTCATACGATCTTCCTTATTGCAATATTTGATTTGCAAATTAACCCTTTAATATGTGGCATGCCTGTATTTGCCAAGTTATCTCAATCTGACAATCAGTATTGGAAACCCTGAGACTGACCTGAGTTCAAACTCCAAACAAGAACTGAATAAGTATTTCCTTTAATAAGCTTAATCTGGCACAAGGCCATTATAGTGGAGTACACTGTGATGACTAGAACTCCTGTCTTTATAAATTGAGATGAGTTTGTTAATTATCAGAGCCACTTTGGCTTTTATTACAACATTTAATTAATGGTGATCTTTTGCCATTCTTCACATCTACATCTGTTGGTCTTTAAAATTTCTATTTTTGTTTTCTGCATTTTATAAACCTTGCTTTCATTATTCTGCACATTTTTTAGATTATTATCTGCGTCTTTATTTTTTTTAACATATCATCCTGGTCAAATTGTTCTTCAGCCTTTGTCATGGGTCATTAAGCAGGGCTCTGATTTTACTTTTATTTTATCAACTAAAATATCATAGTTTCATTAAACTGAGTCTTTTTATATAGATATATGTGTGTGTATGTGTGTGTGTGTCTGTGTGAATAAAGACCAAAAGACGTTTCGTCCTCTGATGGACTTCATCAAGGCAAATGTAAGGATTTTATTTTGCATCAAATATTTATAAACAAAAATAAAAATGCCATTATTTTTTCATAATTTTTAAATACACTCATAAATATACATCAGGCTAACTGAAAGTTGTGCTAAACTATGGAAGATGCTAAGTGACATAATTTAATGTCTAATAAAGAAAAGTGTGTAAATGTTGTTGATTTTTTAAAAATGTAATTATTTCTATATTACTTTAGTTTGAGAAATTAGTTTACATATTATATATTAAAAAAATAGATACATTAATTGCCCAGATTCAAATAACAACATTGTTTCTATCTACCTTTTGATGATGACATAAGAAAGTTGAATATTAGATATTTCTTCCAAAATGAACTTCAGACAATTTCTGATGGAATTTCCTCTTTGTAATTTGGAAAAGTTGATCAGTAAAATTAATTGACACAAGATGACTGTTGTCTTTAATAATACTTGCCTTAAAGAACATTTTCTGATTAAATACACTAATATATATATATATAACCGATGTTATGAGAACGAAAGTAATATATAAATTCCAACGTTCACAGCATTAATTCAAAAGAGGGCTCAATACCGATAGTAGAGCGATAATTATTTATTATAATTTTATCATATAGACAAAACCATTTTACTCACTACAAAGATGCAACTTCGTTTCAGTATATTTCAACTGCACTTTGACGAGTGAGAAAGTAAACAGTGAAAGCAACAAGAATATGTAAACATTAGCTTTCCGATTGTAGGTCATGAATTTGGTAGATTTGAAAAGGCAAATTTACGAAGGCCAATCTCAGATAATATCTTATAAGTACAATGGATCTGTATAATGGATCTTCTTAAAGGTTATCTTCAGTGGATAAAAATATTTGAGTGGTCATTTTTTTTCAAACAGTGAAATTAATTTTGATACAACAGGGTTGTTAGATTAAAATCTATTATCTCTCTACATTTCTGAGATGAGGTATTATGATTACTTACATTATTCGGACTGTTATCCTCATCTTCATTGCCATATTTACATTTCAGCCATTGTACACTCCGACCTTCTTCAGGTGATTGGAATTTCAAACTGAACCCTTTATTTCGTCCACTGGGATAGATTGTTCTAGTTCCATGTGCCATACCTCTTCCTGATGTCTCAGTTATTTCACTGTAACTCAACCCTCCAAGTTTTTGGTTCACCACTGCTGTAGCCCGGTATTGAACTTGCAACACTTTGGGTCTAGTCACTGGATGTCCTCAAGGACACGTGGCCCAGTGGATAAAGACGTTTGTTTAGATTCAGTGACTAGACCCAAAAAGTTGGGAGTTCAATACCAGGCTACAGCAATGATGAACCAAAACTTTTTTTACTCTGGTGGACGAAATAAAGGTCTCAGGTTAAAATTCCAACCATCTGAAGAAGGCCGGAGTTTACAACGGCTGAAACCTTGTGAATATAGCAATGAAGATGAGGATAACAGTCTAAATAATGTAAGTAAAATCTATTAATTCTTTAAGTTGCTGAATATATTTGTCTGTATTTCTGCAATGAGAAGTTATAATTATTTATATTTGGACTATTGTCACCATGTTTGTTGTTACTATAATAACAACAAAGATGAGGACAATATTTATAAGTGAACTAATGTTGAATATATACGAGTGTTATTAAATTTAAAAATTCTAAATAATTAAGAACATTTTTTACTTCTGTTTATGAATAATTTATGCAAAATAAAATCATTACATTTGCCTTGATAAAGTCCATCAGAGGAGGAAACCTGTTGGCTAATAGAAGTTTTCTTTTTTTCATTATGGTGAACTCTCCCATCTTATTTGACGTATGATGGTCAAGCAGCTCTCAGTTGAGACACCAGTGATTAAAGATTCTTCATTATGGTGATGAAGGCTTTGTGCAGAACTAACCACACTTTTTGAAGGGTCGAATACAGAGAACTGGTGCGCTACATGCAACAAGGTCCCCAAACAACCCTCCATAGATTTTGAATTCAGAGTTGCCCTTCTCCTAGACCATTCGCCATCCAATGCTCTAGAACCCAGTCTGTCCTGCTATTTACCCATAGCTAGAGGGGGAAGAAGAGGATTAATACCTTTCCCAAGGGTATTAGCATGTAAGTGAACCTAATGGATTTGACTGGAATTTGAACTTAGCTCTCCGATTCCTCTATCTGAGCTGCTATCCATTACGCCTCCTATTTTTTATTATATATATATATATATATATATATATATATATATAAGAAAGAAACTGTAAACGTTTTTGGTTATGCAGATTTGTTTTAGTGTATATATTTTATTCTTCATATTTTTGCTACATGTGTTTCTGGTCTCGTGACCTTCTTCAGGCAAATAAAAGGAATAAATTTTCCTTATGTTCTTTTAATGTTTCCTTGTTCATTTTCTGTATTTGTAGTGAGCCTTGATCTCATTTTTCCGACTGTTGGCAAAAGTGAATATCTGCCTACGTGGTAATAAAATCATTAGGTTTGGTCTGGGAAATAAATTTGACAGTCTCATGGGTAATGTAGAGATAGATGTGTTGATGAGAGATGTTTCCTATCATCACCACCTCCCAGACAAAACCTAATGATTTTATTACCAATTAGGCAGAAAATTTATGTTGATTCTTTTCAATTGTAGTAGTGATTGAGTTGGTAGGACAATATATTTTTTTGATTCTTTGGATTTGTCAGGCGGGGCTGTTTTTCTATTTTGGAATATTTTACGAGGCTTTTGTTTCGCATTGAATATAAAATAATTAGGGTACTGAAAATCGATTTCTCGTCTTCATCTAAATATTGAAGAATGAAAATTCTGAGTGCTCCTAAGTAGAATCTGATGATTATGCCGGATTTTATTTTGTTCTTATGATCAGAATACAAATTTATTAGATCGTTTTTGTTGGTTGATTTCTGGTGGACACCAAGTTTTAAACTGTTGTCAACACATTGTAGCATGATATCTAAGAAAAGGAATTGTATCCTTCCATTTTGTATGAAAATTCTATTGCATGTTCGCCTTTGTTTAGTTTATCTACTTCGGTCAGGAAATATATATATATATATATATATATATATATATATAAATAAAAGGAAGAGGTTATAGTAGTTCCAACGAGAAAAAAAGTGTGTATATGAAAAAGAAGAGAGAAACCACAAATGTTTTTGGTTGTAATGTGGATGTTTTTAAAAAAAATATGTATGGAAATATGGAAAATAAAGCATATTTTTTTAAAAATACATTCACATTACAACCAAAAACGTTTGTGGTTTCTCTCTTCTTTTTAGTGTGTGTGTGTGTGTACACACACACACAAAATATCTATATAGTGTAAGAAATATTCTACAAATAAAATTGGTATTAACCAACTGATGTTAACATTTTCCTCTATTTCATATACCATTATTCAAACATATATTGTTAAATATAACAGACAATGAATCTCTATTATGTTTGATCAGGAGCCGTTCTAAACTTTATATAGTGGCTTTAGTTTCAGGAAATAAAAAATTCCGTAACTTATTGTCACATAGCAAACTTCTATGTAAACATAACAGGATGTCATTTTTGATGGTGAATATCTCAGTTTGAGCCAATAGCTTAGATTGAGGAACAGCACAATAAAAAAATGTCCAAATTTTGGACAGTTTTTGTTCTTATTTTCTTTTGAAACTAAAGCCACTATATGAAGCTTAGAACGGCTCATGATCAAACATAACAAACATTCGTTGTCTGTTATATTTAACAATATATGTTTGAATAAAGATCTGCTGCCCCAATACACTAAATAATATACCATATAAATTTGAATGTATCTGTCTTCATTTGAAATATTTATAACTTATTTCATAGTGTGAGGTTTTATTATGCAACTTTAGTATTGTTCATATTATAAACAAATGTATATAACAGGATAATTATTCATATAATTTTAAAATTTTCATATAGAAATATTGCCATGGGTCATAAGAAAGATGTAACATCAACGGAGGAACAAGATAATGGTAAAATATCGCGTGATATGACGACAACGTCAGAAATTGCAAAATGTTAAACAGATCCTAGAAGAATAAAAAAAGAAATTGAAAAGATTGGCATAATATGAACAGGAAAGAAACTCTTTTTACGAATGTTATAAATACAAATTTGAGTAGATTTAAATGGGAAATAAGCAAGAAAAATGAATTAATCAGCAAGAAAAGGCTTGAAGAAGCAGGTTGCGGATATAAACAGAGAGAAAAGATGAAGATGATGAAGAGCACTGGTTAAAGAAATGAAAGCAACCAAACTATCAACTTTAAGTGGACATCAACAAGAGGAACAAGTAGGCTTGGCCAAGAAGAAAATGAATGTAGAGCTATATTAGATGAACCTGATGGCTGGGCGGCCATAGGTTGGGTCTTTTCGGGGAAATAATCAACTAAGATGGCCTAGAAGACAAGTGAACACTATTTACATTATTTGTAGTCCAAATAATGTAAATAGTGTACATAATACCTCATCTCAGAAATATGGACAGATACTGAAGACAAGCGAAGCAACCAAAAATATTCATTGTGTTTATCAGATATCTATTCTATAAACAAAAGAAATCACTAATGATGGCTTGAAAAATCGACTCCATCTGAAAAGATGGACGACTTTGTTTGCATAATAAAACTCGGCACCCAATCAAAAGAAGTTATATTTTAATAAATATTACAGACTGAAACTTACACAATTGTATATATTTAGAGATCCTAATATATGTATCAATATCAGTTGGCTAATTACTAATTCTATTGTGAAAACAATTTACTTCCAACATAACATTTCATTTAGTGTGTGTGTGTTTTTCGATATTCAGTGTTACCCAAAAGTTAAGTAAAACATTCAATTACTCGTCTTATTACATTGTTTGTACCATTGGGTTTAAATGTTTGCAAATAGCAAAAGTCCATTCAGTTTGCATGCTGTTCCAATTCACAAATTTTTGAATAGCCCCCTCATAAAAAAAATACCACATGTTGTGTGAGTGTGTGTATATATATATATATATATATATATATATATATACACATTTCAATGAATATGTGAGACAAGGTGCTTTTATTTAGTTTTTTTATACAATTTCTCATGTGAACTAATAATTTTTTCTTTTCAAATGAAAATATTTTATAAAACATACATACAACAAACTATTTCTTATTTAACATTTAAAATATTTAATCCTTAAAAATGGCTAAATGTATAGCTGAAAGTGCTCGGATAAAAAGAACATTCGGACAGTTTTTATATAATTTATCATCCGAAAAGAAAAAAATTATTAGATCGCATGATAAATTATATAAAAGACTAAATAAAAGCACCTTGTCTGTCGTATTCAATGAAATGTGCATGAAAGAAGGATTGCTGCATATATATATATATATATATATATATATATATATATATGCATGGTACAAAATTTTATTCACGCAATAAAAGCAGATATATTAATAAGCAATTCCTAACAAAAAAAGTAAGAGGGATAACAAAAAATACATATTACCCTGAATACCAAACCATGACAATGATTAAAAATAGCTAAACCAGTCTAAGTGTGTGCATTGGGTAAAAAAAAGTAATGTTATATGCAAAAAAACATTAAAGGCTAATTACTGTTAAGCTCACCAACCACTCCTGCTTACAGAGAGATGGCTGGGAGGACTTAATATAAACCGATTCCAATTGATAATTGGTATTAGCCTGACTCAGCACTGAGAACATCTCTGGGCAGTAAACCAGGCACACTGCTGGTTTTTCATCAAATGTTTAGCTTTCACTAAACCTGAGACATCAATGCACTGATAAAAATTGCCCACCTTTACCTTGTGAATATTAGCTTGTACATTTTGGTTGATCTTTGCTTTGACTCTTTCTAATAGGTCTGCTTTTATATATAATTTATTCAAAAATTATAACAAATATGTTATAAAATCACTGCAAAAAATGTGTTATAATTTTTGAATAAATTATATTTGCTCTACTCTGCATTGAGAACTCTTTTAAGAATAGTATTTTTGGAATTCATTCCATATACACCAATACTATACCTGGAGATATATATATATAATATATATATATATATATTATATATATATATATATATATATATATATATGATGGAGTGTTGTAGAGTTCTTATTTGGTCCTACCAAGAAGCCCTTTAAAAAATCTGATATTTGGGGATTTGGCCAGATTTTAGGGACTAGTTTGACAACTTTTCAGCACCTCTTGGTATGTATATAAGTGTACATGTAGCTATATACAAATATGTATTTTGAGCATATATTTAGGCAAAAAATTTGTATAATTTGAACGTAGTATACTTAGTATATATGTATTTCTGGTTATATACTAACAGTTATATATGTGTGTGTGTGTGTGTGTGTCCATGAATTTTTCATCAATAAAGATGATTGTTGTATTTGAAGTTTGATTATCTCAATACCGACTACCCTGAGAAGCTAAGGGTACGTAAAACAAGAAAAATGCAAAAAGAGGTGAGTAAATTAAAAGAAAGCCTAAAAGTGAAAAATGACGACGATGAAGAGAAAAAAAAGAAGAGAAAAACAAACTAAAAAAGAGGAAGGAAAAGAGAAAACAAAAATCCCAAAAAAAAGAAAAGAAGAAAAAAAAGAAAAGAAGAAAAAAAAGAAAAGAAGAAAAAAAAGAAAAGAAGAAAAAAAAGAAAAGAATTATACAGATGTGAAGAAGTTCCTGAGGAGGAAAAAATAATGAAATTTAACTTTACTGAAAGATTGGTTGATGTGGGGGACAGCTGGAAGAATGAAGAAATAAATAAAAAGGGAAATAAAGAGAAAAAAAGAAAAAGAACTGAAAATAATTTAAAAAAATGGTTCAAAATGAAGAAATGAAAGAAAAAGAACCAAAAAAAAAAAAAAAAGGATTTTTTCTAATAAATTCAAATTAATGATTAAATGACTACGGATTGATGACAGACAAGATTTACGCTTGGTGTTTGGCTGTCTTGGAAAAAGAGGAAAGACAAAAACGAAAAAAACTCAAGGCAAAAAGATTTCAAAAAGGAGGAAAATATTAAACAAAGATTGGGAATAAAGAAACACAAGACATTTTAGATATCGATTCAAAGTCTTTCTTATCCTTAAAGATTCATTTCTTTAGTTTTTTTGTGTGTTGACACAACAGAACATTGATAACAACATTATTGCAAAGGGAATGATATAATAATAATAATAATAATGGCAATATAGAAAAATGAAATTGAATAATAATGAAGAAATAATAATAATAATAATAATAAATGTAACATTGACAGCAAATAACAGGTAATGTTTGTCATTTTTAAATTATTATATTTTTTATTTATTTTCAATGATTTTTTTTTTCTCCATTTTTGTTGTTGTCATATGTGCCCTCACCTCCAAACTGGTCCTCAAATCAGAATAAACCCTTCAAAAGTGTTTTATATTTTTTTTTGGTCTGCTTTCTTCTCTCTTTTGCCTTTGGTCATTTTTTTTCCTTTTATTTGTCTAACTAATAAAATCCATTTAAACAACTAGAAACAATATGACACAGACGATGACAATAATATTAATAATTATAATAATAATAATACTGATCTTTCAAATATTTACAGTTTACAAATGAACTGCATAATGAATTTATCTTTTGTTTTATTTTTAGAAAAGTAAAAAGAATATTTATATTTTGTAAAGATTTTTTCCCAGAATGAAATTTGACACAAATTTAATAAAATCTTACAAAAGAATGTCACAAAAAGAATCTACTATTGTTGTTAATAATAATAATTATAATATTAATAAATACTAACGGTTGTTTTTTTTAATAATAATAATAATAATTTATTACCTTTTTATGGTACACAAGGAAAAGAGAGAAATGAGCAAACCCAAAAAAATGACAAAATCCAAATCGAAAAGAAAATATATGCAAATTTAAAATGCTTTGCAAATCAAATAACATACTAAGAAAAAAAAGAAAAAAAAAAGAAAAAAAAAGTATTTTTCTTTCCCTTTTTTGGGCTTGATGAATACTTTTCTTTTTTTTTTTGCTTTATTTTTTTCTTTTTCTTTTCTTTGAAAAAAAAAAAAAAAATCTGGTACAAACAGTTACAAGACGACAAAACAAAACGTTTACGTCCTAGAGTACAAAACGTAGTGAAAGATAAATTGGAAGAAAATATTTCATTATCCTAAAAAGTTCTTATCCAAAACCATAATTATCCTTTCGATAATTACAAGGAAGATGACTGCAGCAATGAATCCAAATCCATCCATAAAAGAAATGTGTATAAATTGCTGACGCTTACAAGTTTTGGCAAATAATTATTTAAAACAAGATTCTAAGTATTAAATGAAAATCGGTTTTTAAAAAGGCAACAAAAACAAAATCACACTAAGTTTTTCTAATCTCTAAACAAATGTTAATTTTAAAAATTATTTTTTAAACTAAAAGACAAGTTTTGAATAGCGTTCCTTTCTGTCTTCAGAAAAAGATAAACATTTTTCCTGATTTATACATGACAAATATTGTAAAATCTATAACGATAACAATTTTGTCTATTGTAGAAAACCTTATAGCTGTTTATCAATGCTAGTGACTTAAGTTTTATAAGAACCACAAGATATAGATTATGAAAACTTAGGCAACACTTGGCAAAATTCTACGTGGCCACCATGGGCACTGAACTTTAAGAATGCTATTTAATGGTTTGAGAAAACAATATATAAATATTTATATATCAAGAACAATTTTAGGGTTCCACTTTGTCATAGTTTTACCCTAAAATTTAATGGCTCGCAAATGAACTGTTCTAATCACTGCATCCATTTTTATATAGGCATATATTTTTATATAGATATAAACCATCAGAATTTACTTTGACGGTTCTCAGTTCATCTACACAAGCAGGCGATAGATTTCTATACAAGAAATTCATTTTGCAAGCACATACAACTGAAAAAATGCGTGAAGGAGAGAAAAATTTTGCCTAAGGCTGAGACATTTGATTTGAGATTTTATATTGAGCCAAGTGATGACAGGACAAACTAATTTAGTTGATCTCACGTACAGTTTTTAAGGATAAAACATCAAATTCATTCCTACTTTAGAGCGTCTTGTATCTACATAAAGACTGAACTCTAAAATTATAGTTTTTTTTTTCTCTGCTTATATACCTACCTTTAAGTTTTTCTTTTTTTTACAAGTTAAAAAAGAATCAATAAAACTGAAATTAATTATTGATAACTAAATTGGATAAAAAGAAATTAAATTTGAATGAGATCTTATTGTCTAATTCAAATTTTAATATTTTTTTCCCCTTGTTATCCTTTCCAGTAAAATTGTTAACAGAATATTCTGACTTTCATTATGTGTGTGTGTGTGTGTGTGTGTGTGAGCAAGAGAAATAAAGATGACAAAACAAGCAAAAAAAAAAAAGAAGAAAATCATCATCATCAAATCCTGGCACAATCATCAGCATGTAATTATGGAACTCAAATGTATTTTTTTTTTTAAAGGTTTCTAATTTCATTGTCATTTAATTTTTTTTTAAATTCCACTTTTCTAAATTTTCTCTTTGTTTTTTTTTTTCCAACCATTTGAAATATTTTTGTCTTTCTGACAAATTTTCTTGCTTTTCAATAGATTTGGTCTTTTTTGTATTTTTTTTTTTTTTTTAAACACAGACGTGTAAATTTAATTTTTTTACATTTTTTTTCTTTTAAGATATTGGGTAAAGGGAATTTTCAAAAAATAAAAAAAACATTTGTTTCAATTTTGTTTTTTGTTTTTTAGCTAAGGAAATCAAATCAAAACAAAACACCTCAGTACAAGCAAAAACACAATTTGCAGAAAAACATGTCATTGATTTAACAGTAGTATTAATAGTGGTAGTAGTAGGAGTCATAATAGTAGTCATAGTAGTAGTAGTAATAGTATTAGTAGAGAAAGAATAAAGTGAAATTTCACACCAAGATAAGCTTCATTAATATTGGAAAAACATTCAGCATAAAAAAAAAATTTTTTTGAATTTTTTTTGCTGCTATTTTTATTGAAAAAAATTTTAACAAAAAGGAAAAAAAAACAAAAAGGAAAAAAAAACCCAACGCATATATTTTTGTGTGCATACTTTAGCATACCTTTTACATTGATTTTGTTCATACCACTCCCCTCCAAATAAATGTACACCCACACACTCATATATTTACACATATTTATATGTACGTTGGGGTGCATAAAATAATTGATTAATATCAGTTTAAAAGGTTTCATCAGGTCTTGTTTGAATTATGATTGTGTGTGTGTGTGTGTGTGTGCGTATATATATATATATATATATATATATATTTGACACATTTTTTAAGTCAGGATTTTTGAAAAGATTTGGGGGGTTGGGTCAGATGGAGGAAATGTTTCTACAATTAAAAATAATAAGGGGATGATAAAGAAAGAGAGTGGGTGGAGGTAAAGAAGAAATAGATTAGAGAGAAAATGTATAAAAAAAAAAATGATGTCCCCCACCCCGCCACTAAAATATTTTGAATCATATACAATGAAGAATTTAACAGAATCATTGAAGAAACAAAAATTCCATCCTAAATTGCTTCTCAATTAATTACTAAGAGCATAAATATGGTTTTTAACTTTTAAATAAGTGTGGGTGGCCGAGCATCTTGTATATACATGTGTGTGTGTGTGTGTGTGTGTGTGTGTGTGTGTGTGTGTGTGAAGGATATTAGTCAAAGGATAAAAACAAAAAAAAACAAACTTACTTTTATTCTTTAAAATAAAGCAGAGTAACTTGTTTTGGTGAAGTCTTAAATTTATGTTATAAATACAGTATTTCTTAAATTAACCAAGAAGACATCAGTGTATATATATATATATATATATATATATATATATATATATAAATTATTAGCTCTGATTTACATTGAGCTCTCTGGATTTTATCCTCCTTGGGTCTACCCATACAGATTACCTAGTTTTTTGTAATATATATTATATATATATATATATATATATATATATATAGGTGTTTCACCTACACGGATTGTCAGGGCAATATTGCCCTGACGATCCGCGTAGGTGAAACCTAGGTAGGTTTACCTGGCTCTTTAGGTTCATAGTTAGATTTGCTCTACTTAGTGTATTGAGCACTTTGCTTAGTTACTTTTGCTTTACTCGTTTTGGAGGTTTTTTTCTTTGGACTCTGACCTTGGATTCTGGACGATTGTTTTCGCCTCAATTTCATGTTCTTAGTTCTTTCTTTTTTATCCCTTATTTTTCCTTGGGCATTGGTTTGTTCATTTACAAGCCAAAACACCTAAGGTTTTTCCAAACGAGTATAACTATTTATATATATTATATATATATATATATAATTATTTATTTAAATATTATAACATAAATATGTTTTAAAATCGCTACAAAAATAGCCATTTTGTTTCAACACTTCTGGTGTTTTATTATGTATATATATGTGTGTGTGTGTGTATATATATGTATGAATGATTACTACAAATATAAAATTTGTCATTTAAGTGATTGAATGCTCTTCCATGAAATATGGCTTTGAACTCTTTTTCTGGTGTGCCTTTGTAGCATGCACCCTTAAAGGTTGTTTACTTTTTAGCTTACTTAAATGATCTGCTCTGATATGGGGGCCTTCGAGGGCCTGCTATTGTTGAGCACTCACCTTTGCTGAGTTCGTATTGTTTCCTATGTTATTGAGCTCTTTCTACATGTTTTTAAATTTTTTCTGTCTTTTTTTTTTCCTTTGAATAACTTTGTTTTAATCTCATATTTTTTTTTATATCACTGCATATTTATATATCCTTCGTTTGTTTTATGAGAGTATTGTGTGAATATACTGTTTAGTTTACCACAATGGTTGATAGCATGTGTGTATTTATATAAGTATGCACGTTTATGTATAAATTTATGTTTTTACAGAGGCAATCAAATCATTTTAATGGTGACAAAAAAAAAAGTTTTAAAAAATTCAGTTAAAAAAGGCTTTGTGTGTACAAGATTTGCACACATTGTGCACATTACACCAAAACAGAAAACATCTTTGTATATATGTGTGCATATATGTATAAATGCATGCATATAATTGCACCTATATGCAGATACTACACAACTGCATACATAGTTAAGATTAATACTGAGTCATATAATACAATATTTGGTTGCATGTATGAATACCAGTTTTTGTATAACATACAAAATGTATAATAAGGTGTTCATGATGGTTGTAAAAACTTTTAGAAAAATAAGGTAATAATAATAGTAATAATAATAATAATAATTTGGATCCTAAGAAAGGAATATTTGGTGAAGTTTACATTGATCACATTTGAGTGAAATCTATCTTAACTTTTTTTTTTTTTTTTTTTTTAAATCCACCCCATTTTCTTCATTATATAGAAAAGTTAAAACTTGATTTAAACTAACAAAAATATTAATCTGCCAAAAGGGGAAAGGAAAAAAAAACAGACAAAACTGTAAAAATCAGAAGCACTGACGGATAGAAAGATTATCTAGAAAGAGACAAACATATGACAGAATCTTTTTTTTTTTTTAGCTTCATAAAACGCACCTATAATCCAGAACAAAATTAAAGCACCTCAAATAGAATCGTTCGACATTATTGAACACAGACTAAAAATTGGTCTTGATTTATGATTTCTTGGATTCACTTCATGTTATTTTTAGGCTTTCTGCAATAAAGCCGCTTTTATTAGACATTTGTAACTTTTCATGCCTTTTAATTCGTTCACTTTCTCTCTTCTTCGTTCTCATTTTATACAAATCTCCTCTCTGTTTCATTCTCTTCCTAGTTATCTTGTTCACCGAAGTCTTCCGATCCCTCAACACGACAAACCTCTTGCCATACAGGCTGGGGATTGAACGCCAAAACTCAGTTCATTTCACAGGCTACTAAAATCAAACTCGACAGCGGCTTTTAGTGGCCAAGTGAACGCTGACTGCCAAACATTCAAGGCTTTATTTTAGATTTGCCTTGAAAACAGAAATCAGTCAAAAGAAAAAGTCATTAGTGCTTCCAGACATTTTTTTTTTTAGTGTTCTCTTCTATCTTCTTCCAGATTTGTGGAAGCGAACCAATTCGAATTTGTTCAAGTCGCAACACAAAACAAAGAAGTAAAGACTGTTGTTCTCTTTGAAAGAACACAAACATGCAAACATATAAATATATACATATATATATATATATATATGCACAGAAATTTTAAATTTATGCAAGTTTGGCTAAAAGTGATTGGACCATTTTTATAATTCTTTTTAAAAATAATGTTTTTATACTTCTATTAATTATAGATCATTGCTGTATTTCCTGTCAAGTGAAGATGGAGCAGATATACAGAAATTCAAAGTATTAATAAAAAAAAAAAAAAATTATAAAAAAAAGCATCTGTCATTTTTAACCAGAAGTCTGTGTATGTGCACCTTTTCACTTGCGGTAAAATGCTAAATGGCATGTATTATTTAAAAACTTTCACATTCATTTTTGTGACTTTTTAAATTCTCTGCTTTGTACATTTGAACATCAGAGTTGTTGGAGAGTTTTATGACCCTTCAACTTCCTCTGAAGGACCATAGTCATGAAAGAAAACCCACACCATCATAGCATTATATATATACACCATTATTAGGTCCACATAGCTATACAGAAACAATGTAAATTGAACATTTAGCAAGCATAATTCACAGATACATAATACATCACATTTGGATACATGCATGTAGTATAACAGAATTATTCATTAAGAAGCTCAATAAACTAAAAATGTTTTTCCCCCTTTGGGTAATTTTTTGTTAGTTTAAATTTTTTTCCTTTTTACAACCTTTTTCTTTTCTCCCCATTTAAAAAAAAAAAAATCAAAGATAATTTCCTCCCATTTTTGTTAACTTGACACAAAGTCTTTCCTTTCAGGTTTTTTTTTTCTTTTAGTTGAATTTAAAAATAACAATGAAGATAACAATTTTAGAATACACTTGAGAAAATATTAAAAGAATCAAAAGATAGAATTGATTCCAAAAAGAAAAGCCGGAATCTAGCTTCGTCTTCAGTCAACAAGAAAGATTCCAAACAAAAATTGTTGCTACATGCACAGATTCTATTTTTGAACAGTTTTGTAACAAAATCATGGAAGTCAAAACCAACATCAGAATTTTTTAGTTGGAACCAAAATGAAAAAAAAAAAAATCTTTTGTTTAAACAAGTTTGTTTCTATATAAATATTAAAAATAAATTTAATCTTTTTTTAGCTTTTTTGTTTTTGAAAGAATCTTTGTTTCGCCATTTAATTTTGAAAATAATAAAATCAATCAAAAAGCCATGTTGTTTAACCTATGCCTCTTTTAACAATTATCACATTTTTTTTTCTAAAAGAGAAACACAAGATGAGAAAAAAAGATGAAACCTTTTTGCTTTGTTTCTTAAGTGAGCAGGAGAGAGAGAGAAAGAGAGAGAGAGAGAGAATAATTTCTAACACGATTTTGTAATTTTTTTTCATATTTTGTTTTTAATTTGTTCATTATTCAACTAATTTTCTTCTGCATCTTGAACTAAAGTTCCTCATAGAAAGGCAGGTAAATGTTTCTCTCTGTCTCTTAGTCCTAATTGTCTTTTTGCATTCATCCTCAGACAGATGGGTGTGGTGCCTTTCAATTTTTCCTCTCTTCTTCTTTGACTGATCATCTTCTTCATCCATTACCTGAAATAAAAGAAAGCAATCAGTTATAAGACAACTGCAATCAAAACATTATGATTTATTGTTGAATTTTTCAAACATTATTTTTCTGTCACCTGGAATTCTTGTTTTTTGTCCAATGAACGATTATTTTATTCAGCTGAATCCAATCGAGACTGGCTCAGGTTCAACCTCCACTCATAAGTAAAGCTTCATAATGAAACTTATTCAGAAAGCGTTAAAGAATCAAGTGGAACAGATTCAAATTTAAATTTTTATTTTTAATTTTATTTTCCTACAAATAGGCCTCATGTTGCTTAAACTTTTATAAAAAAAAATGTCAAATGAATTTTAGAAATGACAGAATTGGAATCTTAAGACAAATTCATTGGTTCTTTAGGTCTACAAATGGATTCTATAAAATTATCTTTTTTCTATTTGGTTATAGTTATTCATTTGTCTTTTTCTTTTTTTTAAATATCTTCCAAGAAAAAGGTTTTTTGTCAAGATGACACATTTTAATGACAAATATATTGGTAACTAGCTTAAAAGCTGCATTCTGGGCTGACTTTTAAGCTATCTCCTGTGGAGGGCTAATTGGGCCTCTGGTGCCAAACTAAAGTGGCCCAGCTTAGAAAACGGCAATGATAATTTTGAAGAAATAAATTTGAATTCCTCAATTCACTCCTTGCAACTTCAAAGCCTCACTTTAAGTTTGATTTGGGCTGTAAGTCTAATTCTGACCAAAAGACTGATTTGGGCCAAAATTCCAATTCAGGCCGAAAATTGAGTTCTTCAATTCACAAACTCCATGGAACTTCAAGACCTCACATACATGAAATCTCTCACTTTAACTCCGATTCCTTGGCATTTTGAAGAAATAAAATTGATTCCCTTAATTTACAAAATTTTTGAGATATTTTAAACTGAATTTTAAAAAAAAATGTTTACATTCACAAAGTTTTTGTGTTACTTTAAATTCAATATAAATTAAAAAATTAAAATAACTAATTTTTTTCAAATATTTTAAAATTTGAATTTTTAACTGTTCCCTCCCCATCTGGGCACAAATCCCAATGCTGGATGGTCAAGCATTTGATGAAGGGAGGATTATCAATCCCAATTCCAAAAAAGATATATGTCTGTGTTGAGTAAGCTTAAAAGAAATTCTTTTACTCATTCACCAGTCTTTCTCACCAAGCGACATGACACAATTTCCTGCTCACTTTCTTTCTTGCCTCTTCTTCCTCACCCATACATGCAAAGAAATTACACTTCTTTTCATCTTAAACAACTATAAACAAAGACTCTAAGAATTTCAACACTCATACATGCTAAGTAAAAATGCTAGTTGTAAAAAAACATGAAAATAAAAATATTTTATATTTTCATATTTAAACAAGAGGAGGTACAGTGGAGTAATGGATAGCGGCTCGGATTGAGGAATCGGAGAGCCGAGTTCAAATCCCAGTCAAATCCATTACATTCACTTATATGCTAATACCCTTGGGAAAGGTATGAATCCTCTGCTCTCCCCAGCTATGGGTAAATAGCAGGACAGACTGGGTTCTATAGACTTGGATGGCAACTGATCTAGGAGAAGGACAACTCTGAATTCAGAACCTGATCCTCCAGATTCGGGGGTTGTGCAGTAGGCTAACAACCTACTCAAAAACTGACTTGTTACAGAAACTACAATGACATCTTGCGGCCCCATGTCTCTCAAAGAATTTAGAGGCATAATATATAATATATTTAAACAGCTTTTTTGTTTGTTATGGGTTGGTTCAAATCCATAGCAAGGAAACTAGAAAGACATTTGTGATATAAAAGACTTGGTAAGTTAATTTGGTTAAGGATATTTTAGGAGGTAGATGACTTGGGACATTTTGGCAAGTGGGTGAATACTAATAGCAAGTTTTATATACTCACCCTTCATATATATATATATATATATATATATATATATATATATAGCCTTTCATTATTGAAATCATTTAATTGCTAGTAAATAATTACAATAGAAGTTTATTTATTTTGCTTGTCCTTTAAACAAATTTACAAGTCTGCCCAGTAAAGATCAAAGATAAGGATGAAATTGATTTAGCAACCTAAATCGAATATTGATGTTGTATAATTCTGAACCAAAATCATAAAAAATGATATGAAAAAAAATCATAGTCTTTAATAACGACTGGCTTTAGACAAAATACTTGATTTTCTAAACACCTGAAACAATATCTAAAAAATAAAAAAAAAATTTAGTAATTCTAGATGTTAGAATTGATTTTTCTCAGCTGCCAGAATGGGCCAGATGTGTAATGCGAATTCAGTTTTCAGGTGGACTCTTCAAGGATATCCACACATTTAAAAGTTCATCCTGGCAGAGGCGAATAAAAAACCCAAATTGGTTGAGATGAATTTTTAATTGGTTGAAGCCTAATAAACCAAACCAAACCAAACTCAGCATGTGAACGGATGGTGAGAAATGATTGACTCTTTTGTTGCTTAGGGAAATAAAGAATAAATAAATAAATAAGTACATGAACTAATAGCTGAGTATAAGGCAACAATAATAACGAAATGATCAATTCCCTGTATCATAAATTGTAGAGTTGATATTTCAACTGTGGGTGATTGTACAGTAAATTACTTTCCCCATTTTGTTTTCTTTCTCATCTAGACATTCACTAAGGTGTTATATTTCACCTGCGCCCACGTTCTGGTCTATATCTATGTTTGTGTAGATTGGAAAAAAAAAAGTAATTCTAATGTATATGCCTTTTAAAAAACATTCACATAAAATAAATACCATATATTTCTGTGTATAAGGTAACCGTTAAATCTTAAAAATTACACCCCCCAAATAGGTGGTCATCTAATACATCAAAAAGCTATCCTTAAATCCTGTGGCATAGTGGTACTGGTAAGCAGGCTAGTATGCTTGTACCGTGGATTGCGGTTGATTAACAACTGCCTTAGTATGATAACTACCAATGTAAATATTTCTTGTCTAAACAATTCACATTATAATACTGTACTACAGTAAATGTGAGAAAACTACTTTTACTTCTTGATTTCACATTAAAATGCAGTATTCAAGAGATGATTACACAACAATTTGCAAATGTTCTGCTGAGCAATGCACATAAGTAACATGTAAACAAATCTTCTATCGGTGCATTCACTATTTCTTGTAGCAGTGTTAACTAACAACATTTAGGATAACATACAATCTATATTTCTAATTAAATTTCATTATCATTGTGATGGTAAATAACATTTAGGATAACATGCAAGCTTTATTTGTCAATATCGTACATTATACGGTATTTTTTGTGGTGTTAAGCCTCAAAATATTTAAGATGCCATGAAGTCTTTATTTCTCATTACAGAACAAAAAACACAAGACACCCACATACATAATTAAAACCCTTCAAAATGACTGTTCATCACCATCTGATGCAAAGAGCTCATCATAAACATCATCATTTACAGTTTCATCATCTGAGTTCCAGTCAGTTGATTTATACTAGATATTGGATAAAATCACAACAATTTACCCAGATTTTGGGTCTCGTCTTATCTATAGGTCACCTTATACATGGAAATATACAGTACTTGATTATAATGACATTGAATCATAAATAATTTCTGGTTTTTGTTTATCAACCTCATTCTACAGTTACATTTTATTAAATTGTAGCTTCACCGTTATTTGCTATGATTTGGTGCCACTTATCAGGCAGGCTTTTGTTACCTTTTGAGCAAAATTCCACAGACAATGATGTGAAAAGTTTTGACAAATTCTTGAATTTGTTTTTTATTACAAAATGTTTTCCACATCAAAGCATTTTCCAGGTAATTGATCGATTGTTTTTGTTTAGTGGTATATCAACACCTCTATGGGTTATTTAATACCAAAATTTAAATATTTTGTACACAATTTTTACTTTTATTTATCTTTTTTTAGATAATGTTTTTTTAGTGATACAAATTTTACTAATTAACCCATAGCAGGGAGGGAGAAGAGGTGGATTCATATCTTTCCCAAGTGTATTTGCAAGTAAGTTAGTATAATGAACCTCAATTGGAACTCAGATCTCTGATTAATAATTCTAAGCAATTATCCATTACTCCACCTGCACATCCAAGTTTACAGTACCTGGTATTCTGAAGTGGTCACCCATCTAGGTACTGACCAGACTCAAAAACGGTAATAATTGATTAGTGGAAATCAAATTGGGGAATATGGCAGGTGATGTAGAACAGAACAACCAAGTTCAAAAATATTCTTTTGCATTATTCTTGCTCTGTGCATTTTCATGGCAGGGGACACTTTCTTTAAATCCACCAATTGCGTGATTATCGAACACTCTACAGGTATATATTATAAAGGTATATAGGAAAGAAAGAGTTCTGTATGGGTGTGCAGATGTATGCATGAGAGAGAGTGCAGATGTGTGCATAAGAGAGAGAGTGCAGATGTGTGCGTGAGAGAGAGAGGGTGCAGATGCGTGCGTGAGAGAGAGAGTGCAGATGCGTGCGTGAGAGAGAGAGTGCAGAGGCGTGCGTGAGAGAGAGAGTGCAGAGGCGTGCGTGAGAGAGTGAGAGGTTGGTAAGAGCAGTCAGGTGAAATAAGACTACACTGTTATGCATTTGGCTTTTCATAGCTAAGCCGTTCAACCACTCGGCTGCCTCCTGCAACTCTTGACTCATAAATTAGCCATTGAACTGACATGCCAACACTGGAAGGTGGCCTGAATGAGAAAATGCACAAGCAGTTCTTGTTGCCTTCTTGTACTTGCTTCCTTACAGAGGTTAGAAATACTATCAAACCAAATTATGCATTTTCAATTAGCATATCTATCAGAGACTGTCTATCAATTTATCTATCAGAGTCTGTCTACCAATTTATCTATCAGAATCTGTCTATATCAACCAATGTACTTGGATATTTGGCATAACACAATTTTCCTGTTCTCTACTAATTATATTTCTTTAATCATCATCTTCTGTGTGTTGTGTCCCTTCATGGTTCAGGTGATCATGGCTCTCCACAACTTCTTTTCTTTCGTAGCTCTTAGTAATATCTCTTTTCACTATCCCTTCCCATCCTTGTTCTGCCATCTATTTACACAAGCCCATTATATAGGTTACTCTCTGCTTTTTCCTCCCACCTTCAATATGTCCTGTGTCAAATTTTCCAGCCTTCTTAACTTATAGGTCCTAGAAATTTCAACTGTCACTTTCTGATTCTAAGTGTCATTTTTGTTTCCATTTTATTTGAAATTTCCTTGTTGCTAACATGTTCAGTCTATGGTATTCTCAGCATCCTTCTGTAGGACCAAATTTCTGTTGCCTAAAGTCTTCATTTGTCAGGACATTGTCCAACAATCACAGAGGAGGACTGATATTACATAACAGTTTAGTACTTTTTTCAAGACACACAATATCTGTTTCTCTCGGAATGCATAGGCATCTGGGAGAATACAAGTGAGGGAAGGGCTTTGGCAGGGTACGATATACTGTTCATTTGATAATACTATATATATATATATATATATATATATATATATATATATATATAATAATGGACTCTCCTGTCGGTTTCAATGTATGAGGATCTGACAGCTTAGTTGATTCAGTTATGAAATTTTGTGCGATAATCTTAAGTGACATTTAAGACCTGCTAGTGATTTACAAAGGAGGCCACATACGGAGCAAGAGTGAGGATTGTGAGATGAGATCACTGTTAGATTAGCTGACCTTTTAGATCTTGCTCTCGCTTCTTGAAGATGATTCAGACAAGCAGATTGAAAACTGCTGAGTCCACTAAAACACGTTGATCTTCATTCTACCTGCTCCAAGGCTAAGTGCTCAAGGGTGTTATGTGGTATATTGACAGCTGACATATATATAAAAAAGATAACAAATAGGAAACGTCTATCAATCTAACATGTTTTACTTTTATTAAACCTTCGTCAGAGATTGAGAGAAAACAGGCAAAAAGACAGAACTTTGGTATTTTCAATTTTGTTTGGGTCGATTCTCATTGGTCAGTCATGTATCAAATACATTAAAGCCATAGATAATTCTATATCACTGATCAATGAAAAGGTTATTTAAAATCAGAAAATATTTTTAGATTGTAAGAAAATTTGGGGAGATAATAATGATTTACTGATACAAGTTTTACTAATTAACCCATAGTGGGGGAAAAAGGTGGATTCCTATGTTGCCCAAGGGTATTTGTGCATAAGTGAATATAATGAACCCAACTAGAATTGGAACTCAGCTCTGATTTCCACTATCCATTACACTCTCCGCATATCCAAACTTATAGCACCTGGTATTCCCAAGCACAGTTAAGCATTTACGTACTGAGCAGGCTAAACATTGCTTAACTTGATTATCATATAAGAACCAGTGATTCAATGTCATATGGTCATAAGCCTTCTTTTATAAAAATATGGTAGTTATATTCTGTTTCATGCCTATATGCAATTATCAGGCCATATGTGTTGTGTTTTTACTTGACTTTATATATATATATATATATATATATGAAGAAATATAGTCTTATGGTGTGCTATATTTATGGGATAAAGTGCTCAATATCAGAGAGAGCGTGTATAAATATAAAAGTGAACACTGAAGTCAACACTTAGAGGCAACAGTCTGTTTCATGCTAGATGCAATCATCAAACCACGAGTGCTCTGACAATTGTGTCTAGCATGAAACAGCCTGTCACCTGTAAGTGTTGACTTCAATGTTCACTTTTATATAAATATACATGCACACACACACACATATACATGCGCGCACACACATATATATATACATGCGCGCGCACACCCACACACAAGTCAATAATGCATTGTGGGTAGTTTATTTTATTTGTTCCAACGGTTGTTTTGGTGGGTGGTAATGGTTATGTTTCAAATTATTCTAGGGGATTTTGGGTGAAAATAATTGTGGATTTGGATGCAGTTTTTTTTCAATTTTAAAAGAAAATGTTGAACAAGCAAAAAAAGTCAGATTTTACACAACATATTTGAATGACGCTTTTGAAGAGAAAAATAGCTTTTTCTGGTAAAATAAGTCAATGGGTACTTTTAGTGTATGAAAATGAATGTCCTCATCTGGCAAATACAATAAAGCTAATAGTCATGGGGCTGAGTTGCTACATCCTTCCATTTGGAGTCTATTCTCCAGAACTATCATCTTCAGACTATCATTTGATGCCGACCATGTTTCAATTCCTTGTCTACTCATTAGTTCCAAACAATTTGAAAATATTAAAAAAAAAAAATTCTTGAATTCATCAAGTCAAAACAGGAATTGGTCTTTTATGATTGAATTTAACCGAAATATGGTGTAAATTTAGAGAAAATAACTTGATGTTTAATGAGTGATGTTATACATTTAAATTTCATTAAACAATTCTAGAAACCTTTACAGCCATTTGATGTGTGTGTGTGTGTGTGTGTGTGTGTGTGTGTGTGTGCACACATGAGAGACAGGGAAAGAGTAAATATGTCAGTTAATGAGAGAAAAGAAAAGGAAACAAAGTGAAATGTTGAAACAAGTTAGAAGCAAATAGATAAATCAATTGGGAATGAAAGAAAGTGAATGACTAAATCGGTTGATGGTTTGTCAGAAAACGAGGCTGTCTAGCTGTCAAATATCTGATGAAATAGTCACCAAAGAAAGGCTGGGTAAGTCAGCTATGGATCAACATGAAAATGGACGGAAATCACAATAATAAATCAGGTGATATCAAAAGCGATTAATCTGTGGTTAATAAAAATCATTATACAAACAGAACAAGACGTGTGGGCTTAGATATGGAGCTGTTTAACATGGCTTTAACATTATCACTATCCTTGTCGATGCACTTAATTCATTGGTGATTATTAATTTAATAATTTATATATTAATTAAACATATAGTAAAAAAACAGCAGATTAAAATTCAGCTATGAACTTATTGATCCTCTTTCACACACATGTGTATACAAGTTAAAGATCAAATATGACTAATTGTCAATTTTCATGCTATCTTAGATGCCTAGTAAATCCAGCATGGAACAGAAGATCAACCGTCCTGCAGATGTTACATACAAGCCCAGACTGGATATTTTATAGGTTTTATAGGATCAAGTTAACATCACCTTTCCCCGGAGCTCTTTTCATATATATATATATATATATATATATATATATATATATATATATATATATATTTTGAACGATAAAAATTTAAATCTTCAGACAAACTGGGTTGTAGATTAATATTCTTTTGTTTTTATTATCATTATTATTATTATTTCGTTTAGATTCCTCGACTAGTTTCAGCCAACATCACCATCATCAGGAGAAAAATAATTTTCTGCTTGCTGGTGAACTACAGAAATGAATGTCTTGATGGAGAAAATTAACTTTTGTCTGTAGTTTTCATTTGTTTTTTTTATCTTTTTAACATGAATTTTTTAACATTCCTTGTGTTGGTCAAACAGTCTCTTTTAAGTTGTTATTTGAGATAAGAGCTGGATGGATTCATGCTGCTTTGAATTCCCTTGGTCAGTTTGGCAGTTTTATTGGTCACTGGAGAGGGGATGTGTGTGTGTGTGTGTGTGTGTGTGTGTGTTATTTGGTTCTTAGGGAGTGAGTGAGTATGATGTGTGTAAGTGTGTATATTCGTGTGGGTGTGTGTATAAGTATGAGGCTTCAAAGCACCCCCCACCCCACCCCCGTAAGCATGTCTGTCTTGTGTGGATGAGAAATGTGGGTAGGTTTAAATTTGTAGGGTTATGTATTACTAATATCTATATTGTTAAATTTATGGTTTAGCCCGGCTGGATAGTGTGTTTTTAAACGTCGTATCCACTTATTTTCATGGAACTCTAAAATCTTTCTAATGTTATCTGCTCTGGACTTTTCTATTCTCTCAATTATAGTGAATTTGGCATGGGTTTTGAAATCGTGTTTGTCTAGGCGGAAATGTTGTTCTACAGGTAATAATTTTTCATGGGGAGTCGACTTAATTCGATTGCGATAATTATTAATTCTGTAGTGAAAGGGCCATTCAGAATTTCCTACATATTGTTTTCGGCATAGTGTACATTCTAGGAGGTAAATTATGTTATGACTTCTACAGTTAGAATCGTGGTAGATTTTGAAAGTAGATTTAGTGACTGAGCTAGTGAATGAATTAGTGTGTTTAATGTGGTTGCAGCATAAACTTCTTTTGTTGTTACATGGTTGGGAAAATCCTGTTGTTTTTGTTGTTGGTTTATTACGGATTACATTGTCCCCTGAAATGTGGTTACTACCTATGATTTCTTTTAGGTTCTTAGGTCTACAATATGCTAGAAGGCCGGGTTCCATAAACAATTTTTTTAGGTCTGGTTTGAGATGTAGTATTTCCCAGCGACTTTTGATTATTTGGGATAGTGGAGGCAGAGTGGGGTTGAAACTGGTTACTAGAGGAATGTGGCTAGATTTATTTTTAATCTTGTACATTAGGGTGTCTTCTCTAGGTGTGGAAATTGCTTTATTTATTTGTTCCCTGATTAGGTGTTGTTTATAAACATGTGTTGTGAATTGATGCTCCAGATTTTCAATGTGTTTGTTTAATTCTTCATTGTGGGAACATATCCTTCTGAGTCTAAGTGCTTGTAAATAGGGAAGGTTCTCTTTGAGGTGTTTAGGGTGGGAAGACTTAAAGTGTAGATAGTTGTGGGTGTCGGTGATTTTAGTGTGTAGTGTCGTTTGTAGTTTCCTGTTTTCATCTATGTAAATGCGGGTGTCTAAAAATGTTACCGATGTTTTGGATTTTTCATAGTCAAACTTAATTGAGTCGTGCACTGTGTTTAGGGCCATGAGAAATTGGATGAGTTTGTCGTCATTGCCCGTGTATACAAAGAATATATCATCGATGTATCTTGCATAGAATACACAGTCGTTACCAATGAGGGGATATATATGGGTCTCCTCAAATTTTCCCATGAATATTGTAGCATATGAAGGAGCTGCAATGGTGCCCATGGCACAACCTCTTATTTGAAGGTAGTGTGTTCCATTGAAGTTGAAAGTATTCAATGAAAGAATATGCTCCATGAGTTTTATGATAACTTCTGGGGGGGGGTCTTGTTTTCTTCTTTTAGTCAGTGCTTCCTGAAGGGGGGTCAGCCCTTCGATGTGTTTAATATTTGAATAGTGTGATCTTATGTCTATAGTCACTAGAATAGCATTTTCTGGAACTGTTTGTATGTGATTAATTTTGTTAAGTAGATCTGTTGTGTTTCTGATGTAGGATTTTACTTCCTTAGCTAGGGCTTGTATGTAATGGTCTACGTATTTGGAAATTTTGGTCGTGTGGCAGTTGAATGATGAAATGACCGACCTTCCTGGGTTGTTGCTTTTGTGTATTTTAGGAAGGAGATGGAAACGAGCAGGTGTGATGTTTGTGGGTGTAAGTGTTGTGCATGTTTCCTTGTCGATTAGATTGTTGCGAAGCATTATGTTTAGTGAGCTAGTTAATTCTTTTTGGTATCTGTAGGTAAGCTTTTATAGGTTTCTTTGTCGGCTAGCTGTTTGTTGGCCTCTTTAATGTATTCTTTGATTCCCCAGATCACAACTGGCACCCCGTTTGTCAGCCTGGGTTATGATTAGGTCATCTCTATGTGTCAGCGTGTCGAGGGCTATATATAAATATATATATATATATATATATATATATAAATGGTGGTAATCGTTTAGAAAAACCTTAGGTATTTCGGCTTGTGATTGAACAAACCAATGCCCAAGGAAAAATGAGGGATAAAAAAAGAAACTAAGAACATGAAATTGAGGCGAAAACAATCGTCCAGAATTCAAGCTCAGAGTCCAAAGAAAAAACCCCCTCCAAAATGAGTAAAAATAACAACGTAAAGTGCTCAATACACTAAGTAGAACAAACCTAATAGAAACCTAATGAGCCAGGTAAACCTACCTAGATTTCACCTATACGGATCGTCAGGGTATACTGGCCAGTATACCCTGATGATCCATGTAGGTGAAACCTAGGTAGGTTGACAAAAAAAAAAAAAAATCGCAAAGTTATGGTTGAAATTACCAAAGACTTAAGTTGTTAAATCTGAAAGAAAAAGAAAAAAAACATCTGTTTAATTTTTGTACTTGGCGAGCCTTGACTACATCAAATTCATGTCTGAAGGATTTATCCAAGTCACTTTGGATCCTTCTCTGGTCTTCTTCATTGGTAATTCTGTTGAAATCCTTGAGCCTCTGGAGATACGAGCTTGTAGTCTCTGTTTTATCCAACGATTGTACTGGATTCTCTCTCGGACAAGGGCATGTCCAACTGTTTCTGTGACCAGACAGGCTCTCCTTGAATTGACAAGTCTTAGTGCCAAACCTGAAGGGATGAGTTGTAGATCTGACATTCCTACACCAAAGCAGAGATCTACAACTCATCCCTTCAGGCTTGGCACCAAGAATTCCCATCGATTCCAAAATAAAATTTCAATAAGACCTTGAAAAATATAGATTTACTTCTTTCTAATCCTTTTTACAAATTATTTCTAGCACAAATACAAATAAAGTTATAAATTTTTTAAAGCAAACATGGACTTTATGGACACTATATATATTATATATATATATATATATATATATATATATATATATCTATCTATCTATCTATCTCTCTGTCTGTCTGTCTGTGTGTGTGTGTGTGTAACGGTTAGCAAGCTGGTCTTGCTAAAACTGTTACAACTGAATAGTGGGTTCAATCCTCACTGGGTGCCCCATACTTTCGGCCATGTGCCACATCTAAGCCTCGCTTAGAAAATCAATATGTGTGTGCGTGTGGTGTTGGTTCATCAAGTAATGTTCTACTCGTCTTGCAGTAAGACGAACTGCTTATTTGTTTCACAAGAAAAGAAAAAAAATCTGATGTCTATGCTTTCTTCTTAATCATGGCCAATCTTTACTTTTCTAATTGTAATTAAGAAACTCACTGGCAGTAATGAAAACAAATAAAATTTAATTACAGTCTAGCAAGACAAACATGAAATTCACTGTATGCCACTTATTTATAAGATTATTAACTGGCTTTGATGTTAAAGCAGAAGACAATCTCTCATGGCTTCTGGTCTTAATTGATTGGAATTGTTAACATGTATATTTTGTCTTGGTCAATTAAGATGAGATGCAGTAAATATTCTGTTCAGCATCACAGATTGGCACGTCTCTAAAAGGCTGACAGGCTATGCATCTGTTCATGAGTGGGATGGGGTTAGTTGTGGAGTATTATAGCTTGGTGTTGAGAGGGTTGTACCATCCAATGGGACTTGGGAAGTCAGATACAGATACTTAGGAACACGCTCAAACAGAGACTATCCGAGTCGACTCGTTTACCCACCCTGAAGGTATTACTAACCGGGCTCAGACTGGTGAGTTTATACGCTGCTTTTATCAAAACCGGTCACCACATTGGGCACATTTTGCTGTTGATGCAGGTTTTGGGTATACTCTAATCCCACTAGGTGCCGTGATAGGTAAGTTGGGATTTGTAGACATTCCGATCTTTAACTTAAGTATTATTATTATTATAATAATAATACTCAAAAGTACAGCTCACACATTACAAAGAGCTTTTATCGATATAAAATGTGCGTGATCATTTTTTTTTTTTATTACAAAAATGATTAGTGGAAAATGTCATGAAGTCATTTCTGATTTTAGGTCTCTGGTTGGGACCCGGAATAAAATGTGCATACAACATCAAAGGAAATAATAATAATAATAATAATAATAATAACAATAATTGTGTGTGTGTGTGTGTGTGTGTGCGCACACACACACACACACACATATATGGTGGATGCTGAAATTTCTTGTTCTGACCAAAGATAAAAAAATCTGATGTTGGGTCAGATTATTTTTATGGAGGGTGTGAGGCCAAGAACTTTTCAGCACTGCCCTGTCAATCTGGACTTTTCAATGTAGAAAGCAAATGTCAAATCTGTTCATTTCTCAAAATTTTGACAGCATTTTATACTTTAGCTACATTATGTAAATGTTGCAGAAACCAAGTGGGTGTTTTATAGCAGCTTTTGTAGAAGCTTGCATAAAAATGAATTTCATCATTTTTTTTTTTTTTTTCTGCTTTAAACAAAAAAAATAATTCTTCAGGTCATTTTAATGCCACTCAGAAATATTCCAAAGGAATTATTTACTGTTAAATTTTGGTTTATTAGAATTTTTGATGTTCATATATTTACATTTTTTTTTTTTTTTTTTAAAACTAAATTTAAAATGTAATAAAATATAGTTATTTATAAAAGCAAATCTAATTTTAACAAACAGACAATCCACTAATTTCTTTTAAATTGTATGTAAATGTCAATCTGGGTTCAGAATTGTTCAGAACATTATATAAAAGCAAAGATATTTTTTCAAAACTTAAAGTTTAACACTTGATTGGAGGTAAATTATTATCTTGTAATGAAAAGGTAAAATAAATTGTTCAGGCTAATTTTTAAAATAGAGATAAAAAGAAAAAGAATTTAAAACAAAATATGAATGATTAGCAGCAAAATAAATGATATAATATCTGGCAACAAATCCTAATATATCCATATCTATCTCTCTCTCTCTCTCTATATATATATATATATATATATATAAGCAAATAATTGATTTCAATGGCTTACCAACTCTTTGCAGGTTATTAAAAGGCAGAATATATTTTTAGATTATGAGATTTTTTTGAGATAATAATGGTTTAGTGATACAAATTTTAGTAATTAATCCATCGGGAACTGGTGTTTCAACGTGATATGGCCATAAGCTGCAAATAATTAGGGAGAATTTGTTTATCTGTTCATTATATGAACTCTCATCCTTGCAACATAACCAACAAAGTGCCAATTCCACCAAAAATGTTGAATTTTGTGAGATCTTCGTTGGACACCCCACCATCAAAAGTCACAGTCTCATGCGGAGGCAACTTTTATGGAAGACATCCAGCCAATTGATATGGGACCCATATGGGGTTCGTGATTTTCAGCTGTATGGTCAAAATGGCTGCTCTGTAAATGCCTATTTTAGTATTCAATTTGATACCTCTCATTTCATAGGGGGTAACAAAGCTTCCCAAAAACACTTGTAGCTTTGGCAGATTTGTTATTTTGCCAGCAAGGGATGCATTTGTATTCATCTTGCTCCCTAAAAGTTCTTCACATCAATCTATATAGGTGTGTCTGGGAATTTCTGAACTTGTAGAGGTTGTGTGTGTGTGTGTGTGTGTGTGTGTGTGTGTGTGTGTGTGTGTGTGTGTGTGTGTGTGTGTGTATATATATATATATATATATATATATATATATTGGAGGCACGGTGGAGTAATGGATAACGGCTTGGATTGAGGAATCGGAGAGCCGAGTTCGAATTCCAGTCGAATCCATTACATTCACTTACGTGCTAATACCCTTGGGAAAGGTGTGAACCCTCTTCTTCTCCCTCCAACTATGGGTAAATAGCAGGACAGACTGGGTTCTATAGCCTTGGATGGCAACTGGTCTAGGAGAAGGACAACTCTGAATTCAAAACCTGCGGAGGGTCGTTTGGGGACCTTGTGGCATCCGTTGCACCAGATCCCTCCAAAAAAGTGTGGATGGCCCTGCACAAAGCCTTCACCACTGTAATCAAATCCTGTGCGGGTGTCGGGCTTTCAGTTTCTGGGAACTGATCTGTCTGACCCTCATACGTCGAGTTCGACGGGAGAGTCCATCATATATATATATATATATATATAGGTGACTATACTCATGTCGAAAAACCTTTGAATTCTTGATTTAACAAAAGCCAAATCAATCTCGAAGGGAAAAAAAGGTTTTAAAAAAGAAAGAGCCAGGAACATGAAAGTCTGTCGAAAATAATCGCACAGATACAGGTTCAAGGCCCAAAGAAAAAACCCTGATACGAGTAAACAACTAACTAAAGAGCTCGATGCAAACCTAGTCAAACCTAATGAGCCAGACAAACCTACCAAGGTTTCACTTAGGCAGATCGTCAGGTTATGCATTTCAGGAGATTAAAACAAAAACATGTTAAAAATCGCTACACAATTACAATCCTGTTTCAACACCATAAATGTGTCTCCTTGGGCGATGTCAAACCCCTGGTGAGTGAATACATACACATATAAAAGTTTCATTACAGATGACTAACAATGTACAGTAATTAAGCTTTTTATTCAATTTTTCTTGTATTCACATAAGTGTTTTGTTTTTTTCTGAACATAAAGTGTGTAAATATTGTCCAAATGTACTTGTATACCTAGAAGTACTTTTGGTATTCTATTAGTCATTATCAAAGCATAAAAGTGAAATGTGATGCAAGGCTGATATACTACTTTTTGACCGGGAAGTTTTGCAAATATCAATGGCTATAATTTGATCACAAAGCCACCAACATCACTCAATGAAGGCTTCCATGTTTATTTACACTTGTAGGCAAGGGATTGAGTGTTTGGACAGATCAACCTATTTATTCAAGCTGATCTAATATTGTTTGAGAAATAAAATGTTTATTGATTATGGAAACATTTCAACATCTTTTATTTTTCTTTACTGTTTTGGGATTTTATTTTTTTAATTTCTTGGTTACTCATTATATGATAATAAATACAAGACAGACAATATTTTTCATATTACTAGAGTATTAGTCATTTATTGTCATGGTTTTAAATACTGGTATTAACTGTTCCCTTATTGTGTTGACTGTCTGAAACAAAGTTTGTGTATCCACTTCAAAACCTGAAAATTAATTTATTATATATATAAAGTTGCTTGTCTGTGTGTATGTGTCCATAAATATTGTATAATACTATGACAGCAATTAAATGCAATGTCATCATTTATGTCTACCAGCATGGGACTTATATCTTGTCCAATTCAGCAGCCCTTGCCTAATGGCAATAAGTAATTTACATATTTAGTTTTAAAAATCAAGCAAAATAATTTTAAAATAACTGTTTTTTTTTATTCATTCCCAATATAGATCTTGTCTTTTGTGTGTTTTTATAAAAAAACAAAAAAAAAATGTCTGTTTATAATTGCACTTTGTTATTCAAATGAAGCCATTTTCAGCTGTATATTGAAACACATTTGAACAGAATTAAGCAGAATATGATTTAACAGGATTTTTGCAAAATCTAATATATTAAAAATTATAACATGGCATATATAAATGCTTAAACGTATTGAATTGTTTTAATTATAATCGCTTTGCTAAGCCCCCCCCCCAAAAAAAAATACGGCATTGCTAGTATATAAATAAAACAGAAATAGGCGCTGGCTTTGTAAAGAAGGTTTTTAAATTCTGTGAAAATAACTTAAATTGCAGAATTGTTATTGATTTCTGGAAAAGATCTGCCCACCTCACTAAAAAAACAAAAAAGGTCTTTGAAACCCATGAAGGGAAAATGATTGTTTTAAAATTGTCACTTGTCTGTTAACTTTTATTCATCCTCTTTTAGCCTCAATTTTTGCCTGTAATGACTTGTCACTCTTTCCAGTGAGTTCCTTGAATGTTTCAACAACACAACTTTATTCAAGATTGTTTTGCCTTCACTCATATTTAATCAGATTTCACAATCCTCTTCAACCTGTCAAACCAAAAGATATTCCTAGCCATTGATCATATCAAACAACTTCTAAAGCCCTTAAAATAATAGAAAATTTAGAGCAGATCCCCTCTCTCATATATATATATGTAAAACTTAATTACAGCTTCTTTCTCTTTACTTCCCCCTTCTTTATTTTTATTTTTTTCTCTCTTCTCCCCCTTACTTTTCAATATATCACTTCCATTAAGTTAACTGATTAAATAGGTCAATGTCTGGTCACTCCTCCCCTAATACTAAGTATGATAGATAGAAATATTAAAATAAACCCACTCTAAACTCGATCATGTCTCTCACACCACTCCTCACTACCCTCTCTGTTAAATTACATAAACTTAATACTACCTGTAAATAGTGTAAAAGTTCATTTCATTTTTCGTTTCGCCTTTTGAAAGTGAAGTCTGATGATCCAGCATCCTTTAAAAGGGCTATGGTGAAATAAATTATTACATGGAGCCTTAAAGTGTCTGTTTTCTTAAAAAAAAAAGAAAAAAAAGATATATATATATATATATATATATATATATATATATATATATATATATATATATATATATATTTTTGAAAACCGTGTTACAAGCAAATGAGGAATATTTGTTGATGTTGCAATGGAAACATTGAAAAATAATACATTTATATTTTGTTTGCAAAATATTAGACTTTTTTTCTTTGTTGGTTTTGTTAATGACAACTGACAAGGTACTGCAATTAATCTTTTTATTAAATTTTTCTTGTGTTCGTATAAGTGTTTTTTTTACTCTGGACAGAAAGTGTGTAAAAATTGTCCAAATGTTCTATATACCCGATTGTTTTGGGCTATTTTAATAGTCATTATCAAGGCTGTTTTTTTTTGTTTTTCTTTTTAACCGAATATATAGATTTAAAAAAAAAATCTATGTGTATCTATAGTCATGGGAGTGTTTCTTTATTTTCCAAACACAGTCAGCACATTGACAACATCTATGGTAACTCGACTTAATGAATTTATTGGCTACAATGTCTCATCATTTTACAATTGAATTGAATGTAACTGTAACTTCTTTGCCAACACTTTATTTTCTTGCACTTCTCATCTGTGGAACTCTCTGCTTCTTGCTTTCTGGTCGACTTTGGTCTTCAAAATGTCAATCGTTACTACTGTCTTCTTGATTCCTCTTCTTTTATTGTTCCCGCGCTTTAATAATGTTTTTCTTTTTCTTTCACACTCAGTAACCCCTTGTGGATTTATTGCTTTGCTTGCGGTAAAATAATGATAATAAAAAAAGAGATTATAGAAAAAGAGAAAGTGATAATTGTACAGGAGTAAAAAGGAGCAGATTTCCTGGATGAAAAAAAGAAAAGAAACAAAAATATGTTAGAACATCCACTTTCTGCAGCTTTTTATTTCAATTATGACAAAACCTTTAGAGACTTTTTTGTATTTTAATCTTAAGCATTTGGAGCACCTGTCTCAGGTATGATGTCAATAAATCATTTTTAAAAGTCATTGCTTGTAGGCTTTTACCTTTAAAATCAGATGTTTCATGAGGGTGCCAAAGTTGGCCCAATCCATTATCTATCTACCAATCCCAGAGAATCTTTGAAGATACATGAAATGAATTCAATAAAAAAAAAGAAAATTAGATAAAAATGTTCATTTAAGTAAATTGTCACTATTCTTTTAAAGTATGATTTTTGGGAGGCTGATGCGTGTGTTTAGATTTGTATTATAGAGTAAGAACCTTGTACAACACCAAGATTTTCTCTCTTTTTTTGTGTTAGAAAGTATGAATTTGCTGTTTGGCTAAAGGTTCATTATTTAATTTGATCGTCCTGGGTATGATGATAAACTAAATCCACAAGCAAGGCTTCTGATCGGGGGTGTTTTGAGGAGCATGGAACCACCCTTTTAATTGCTGTTGTCCCCAGGTCCACCCTAACCCGGAGTGGTAGCACCTGTTAGGGTCTCAGCTATGGGCAATTAGTAAACCCTCAAACTGGGGCCAAAACATTATGAAAGTATAAAAATGTTTTTAGTAAAAATACCAGCAATAGATTTTAATAGTTAAAAAAAAAAAAATTTCAGCCGTAATGACCCATAAAAAGTTGATATGCTGTTAAACAAACAAACATTTAATTTGAAGAAGACCAACACTAGAACTTATATTTAATATGAATTTTGCAAAAATGCCCACGGCAACTTAATCATGCTACAGATATTAAGGAATGTTTTGTTTCAAGTGCAATGGAAATGTGCTGGGTTTCTTTGTCAGTATCTTCTTACAGGTGTTGTGTCCCTTAAGGACGTGAGTGATCATAGCTCTCCACAATATCCTATCTTTTGTAGCTATTAATAAGGTTTGTTGTTTTACCATTCCTCCAACTCCCTATTTTGCTATCCATCTAAACAAACTTATTAGTCAGGTTGTTTGCTCTTTCCCCACCACCATGTACCTTGCCTTCAATATGTACTGTTAGCTTAGTTTGTACTAAGTACCCAGTTGACACCAAAATGGTGGTCTCTATGAGAAATCAGCATCTTTAGAGTCAAATATTTTCAATAAATGTCAATTTCCTGTGCTTGTCTTGTATCGTCTTTTCTCAAATATGATAATTAGGAGTGAAAATGACTTTAATATGGCCAATGTTTAATCTGCAGAAAGCACAATAGAAAGATATCCACTTAAAAATGTATATGTATGTCTACAGCAGCAGAAATGTAAAGATGTATGTCTACAGCAGAAGAAATGTAAAGATGTATAAGTATGCCTACAGCAGTAGAAGTGTTAAACTCCATGTGTTAGCTACTAAAAATGCCAGCCAGCCAGAGAGAGTGAAACAGGAAAATGAGTAGGAATTAACAGTCTAAGACAGATAAAGCAAAATGAACAGAATAAGGTTGTTAGAGGGAGAGATATCAAGAGATATAAAAGAAACAGGTTTGAATGGAGACAATGAAAAAGGAGTTAAGAGATCAATTAAAATTAATACAATGAGATATTGAGTTCAGTATTGGGTTAAGTGAGGGTAAATGGGGAGTTAAGGAGATTGTGTTTTGATCATCACCCAAGGGAAGAGGACTTGGCAGAATTAAAATCTGGTATTTGAAGTCCAAGCTTTTACGAGGACATAAATGCAGCTCAAAGGTATTGGTGGGAAATAACTATATCAGATATGAAACAGGACACAGGGTGAAACAGATCGATAGATATGAACAAATTATATATCTATACATATATAAAAGGGCAATTGTCTGTTTGTCTGTGTGTCTGTGTGCTCAGCTAAAACTAAAAAAACTACAATAATTAAAGACAAAAATATATATATATATAGACGCATTATCACAAGACAGATTTTTGTAAAAAAATTATCATTGTATGATTTGTATTTATGAAGATATTTTAAAATTAAAATGCATTAGAATGTATTTGAAATTCTCAGAATTAAAAAGTAAAAACGGACGGTAATAATTCTTATTCCCGATTATTATTCCTGTTCATTTTTACTTTTTAATTCTGCTGATAATCTTGAAAAGATATGTATTTCTTAAATTAAATTTCTATACTCTTGAATTTATTCACATCTATAGTAAATAAAAGCATAACTTTAAAAAATGAATATTAAAACAACAAAGTAAATTTAAAAGAAGAATATTAAATACAATTATTTGAAAATGTTTAACGTCTATTTATTCAAATTTGTTTGTGTCCAGCTAAAACTAAAAAACTATAATAATTAATGACAAAATAAATATATATACCAACTCAGTATCACCCTAAAGGGAAGTTGTCTGTGTGGGGGGGTATTATTGACTAATTAATATTTTTTGGCCATCTTATGGTAAATAATTTTTTGTTCAATCTTTAAATAATAAAGTTCATTGTTTTTGGTTTTGGTTAAAAAATAATTTTAAATTAAATTTTATTAAAGCAAAAAACTATAGTGAGCCTTATTTTTATTGAAAATTAAATAGTTAAATTCATAAAACAAATATTCAACATTACTAATGTTGAATGTAACTCATGTTTGTCTCTCCTAATTTTTATTTAACTAAAGCTTTTTTCTTTTCAAATACAAATATAATTTGAAATTTAAACATAACTGCTTTTCAAAACTAAATTCTCAATGTATCTTGCTTCTACTCTCTTTCAAAATAGTTAGTAATGAAATTCATTTATGGAGAAATTATTTTTCATAAAATGACTGAAAAATATAAATTGTCAACAAACTATTATTTAGAGATCTTCCAAACAATGCTGGATATCCCCGCTAGTATATATATATATATATATATATATATATATATATAAAAATAATATAATACTTTTTTTTTCATCACTAGAAGCACAATGCAACGTTGCATAATTTAAATATTGAGATATATATATATATATATATATATATATATATATATATATATAATAAATCCTAAAGAGCCAGGTTTATTTTATTTACCATTGTTCTACTTAGCCTATTGAGCACTCTACGTTTTATCTTAGTCACTCGCTTAGCATTTTTTCTTTGGACTGGAAATTTAATGCACAGGCTGAATTTTTTCTGTCCTGTTCTTCCTTTTATTCCCCCGACAATTTTTTTTCCTTGGATACCAATTTATTTTGATATACTGGCAAATTGTGCCATCCAAGTTTTTTTACCAACTGAATATAATTATTAGTATATATATATATATATATATATATATATATATATATATATACACACACTATAATGATAGTGGAGCAATTCATTTTTTTATGGCAGAGTGTGGCTAAATATATAAAAATAATAAAATAACTAAGTAAATAAACAAACAAATAAAAATATATATATATATATATATATATATAATTAATATAAATTATAGCTCTGTTATTATTCATCAAGTACTATTATATTAGCACCAGCAGCACTTAATGTATCATATTATATATATATATATATATATATATATATCTGAATGAAAATATAAAAGTGGACTATGAGGTCAACACTAATGCCCATATTGATACACGGCTCCATTTATTTTTAAACTGGATATTTTCGTCAAGCAAGAGTGTCCGATTGGGTAGACACTAAAAATAATTTTTATAATGATCAAAATCTGTTCAATTAATCAATAAAAATCCATTACATCTTTAGAAACTGCTTTACGTTTTGGATTTGGAACTGCGCAGATATGAATTTTTGAGAGTCTGTAATGAGAAGGATTCTGTTTAAAGGCATTATCCAACTTTTCTTGATCAGTGACACACTTTGTGGGTGAGTCAGTTAAAAGCATGTTACATCTAATGAGGGTTTCTCCACCAAAGGTGGATGAAGGTTCAAATCCTGCCAGAAGGTGCTACTTTTTTTTTCATAAGATTTGTCGAATATTCAGACTGGTAGATGAAAATAAATATATTGTTTAAAATAAACAGCATGTCAACTGAAATATAGGTATCCACTAAAAATAACATTTAAAATGATATATATATATATATATATATATATATATATATTGATTGATAAAAACAAAAATCAATATTTAGATAATTTTGCTATGGTTTGAAACCAGATCACTGACAGAGAAAAAAATAAACAACAAAGTCTGCTACCAAGAAAGTCATAGATAAATAGACAGGTAGGTAGATACTAATAAAAAGAGAGGAATTGATATGAATATAAAATATATACATGCAGAGACTGAAACATAGAGACACACAGATAAACTAAAATAGAGATATATAAAAGGAACATGATGAAGTGGGACTAAATAAGTTTAAAGCGCTTCCTTTATGTTCTTTTGTTTTTCACTTCTGTTCTCTTCCTTTCTTCATCAACTGTACCTGAATTGGTAAGCTGCAAGATGATGGCTTCAGGGAGACGTAGACATTAATGGTGGTAGCTGAAGTAGAGATAATAGCAGTCACAGTAGCACATGCTTGTTGTTTGCTATGAATCTGCTTAAGACACACACAGAATATCATTATTATTATTATTTTCATGTAGGCACTCAGCCATATACTTAGCACCATATTGATGAAGAGCTTTGGAAATGTACCTGGAGTCTAACTCTGCACAAATAAATAATTACTCTCGATATTTGTAGGCCTGTATAATAGCTAAGTAAGTTTTATGTCCAGCAACTCTGGTGGTTGTTTATACAAAGGCAAGACAGACTTCCCTCACTTGGAAGATTGGTACAGCAATCAGTACATTCAACTACTTGTAAAATCTGCAAAAGCTTAATTTGTTTTATATATATATATATATATATATATATATATATAAAAAGGAGAGAAAAAAAAATTATTTCGACATAAGTTTTTAATATCTGCCTCATTAGACTGAAATTACAAAATGGTTTAAATTTATTGATACAATTTATTAAAAGTTATTTAAAAAAAATAATATCATATTGCTCTGTACATAAATACATTGAGCTCTCTTCGTGGATCTATTTTTTTAATATTTTATATTAAAAAGAACTACTTGAATTCTCCTTACTACTTACAGATTTGATATTACATATATATATGTGTGTGTGTGTGTATGTAATGTAAGAAGAATAAGAAATAAAACCAAGCCTAATTGAATTTTACTTTCAAATTGAAGAACTGTTAGGCTAGGTTCCATTTTTGTCTTACTTAGCACAAGGTACTTTTGCCTTAAATACATACATTACATATATTATTATTAATTCAATGATATCAAAATCTTCTACACAGAGTTTCATATGATAACAATCATCAAGCGGTGTGTGTGCGCGTGTATATATATATACATATATATATATATATATATATACACACACACACACACACATACATAATAGCTGGTTACTTGGGTGGCTAGCCAATCCCTATTGCAGATGCTCACTCAGGCATATTTGTGTTTGCTCAACACCCACAGAGCCCACCTGTGGTTTATATTTCAACTATGCTGAGCAGACCTTAGTTATAGTTTCTGGGAGAGAGTGTGTTATCTCGCGTGATCAACAATCTGAACAAGGCCAGCATGCTCAAGCCCTTGGCCATAATGACTTGTGGTTTTGTGCTAGCACAGCTATTGATGGCCCACAAGAGTTCCATCTACCCAATTTTACTCACAAGGCTTAGGTCAACCAGTGGTGTGGTTTTCAGGCACTTTCCAAAGGTGCCGCACGCTGGGATTGACCTTGATCCAGTCTGATAACAGGAGAAAATCGATCATGGTGAGATTTGAACCTGGGCCTCATGCTTAGAAAGTGAATGTTCTAACCACTTGGCCATGCACCCATAATGCATACACAAACACACACACACTATATATATATATATATATATATATATATATATATATTATACACACACACGCACACACAGAGAGACAGACAGACAAACAGAGGGTATGATGGATAAATTGTTATTTAAATTATGCAAAAATGAAAATACTGATATCTCATTTTAACAGATTTACCAAAATTCAAAAAAAAATATCTTGAAATACTAAAGAGTATATTTATTCAATAAAATTGCAATTGGTTTCAACCACGGCCTCCAGACAACTATCATAAAAATTGCAGTAAATATTCTTAAAAGGCTCATCCAATATGCACAATGATAAATTTATCAAGATGTTCAACTGTTTATTACAAAAATGTGTAGCATCAAAAATTAGAAAATAAAGTCTTTGACATTCATGAGTGATTTCCAAGAAAGAAAAAATATATTTCACTAATTAAATATAAATGTAGTATTTGTAAATGTTTTCATTTCAATATCAACAAATATTTTTTAATTGCTTTTGTACTGTTGTTTCCAAACTTATCTGATAATAAACAGCAGCCATTGCAAAGTTGATGAAATACTTGGTTGCTGGGTTGCCACACTAAAACCTCAACTGATAACAATTGATGCTGTTGCAAAGACTATGTGAGTTTCAGTGTGCTACTAGATTGGAATTTAGGTCCCACCCTTTTGATGTTGAAATAGTTAAATATAACCACCATTTCTACTCCAACAGTTTTTCTCACACTTCCATTCTGTTTACTTGCTTCTCTGATGACTACAATCTTCAAAAATTTAAATGCAATGTCAATCATCATCTATCTTCTTGAACCCTGTTGAGCTTTTATTCTTTCCTTGGTCCCCAGTTTTTGTCTTTCGCCTTCACTCTCTGTAAACCCCTGTGTACTAGTGGCATTCTTGGAGTGAAATGATTTTAAAAAAATAAATCAATCTAGGAATGTCATTTCACCTAAAAAACCAAGGTTGCCTTGTAAAAGAACCCGAGAGAATCGAGGGATTCAAAGATTGTTTTGACACAGCAGTAGGCAGTGTGTGTCAGGTAAATGAGGAATTTTCCATGAAAGTATCCCAGTAGACTGTGTGTCATGTTTATGTGAATCAAGGTGTCATAAATGTTCTCTTGATGTCAAATAATACTGCACCAAAAAGAACTAAATAGTTCTTGGCATGTCACATTTCTCAGCATGCTACCAAAAACAACAATCTGCAATTTAACAAGTAATTTCGTTTTGAAAGCTCATTTTATTAAAACCTCAAAAATTGTCCCAACTTCATCAGAAAAAGATTCTAGAAGAGTAGTAATTTCTCCAATTCAACCAAAACATTTTCATTATGCCATGACTTAAAGACTTTTTTGAGGCAGCAGTCATTTTTCCAAATGATTTAATGCTGCTCGTAAAATGTTGAACTGCAACGAATCAAATTCTTTCATTTACCCTTTAGGATTTAACACGGCCAAACCCACCCTGTAAATATTGTTTCTCAATGTTTAAGCCGCTGTAACCTGCCCCATCTATACTCTGCCATAATATATGACAACATCATTGCAAATAATGCAAGAAGTCATGCAAACAGTGAGACTTTGAGAGCTGATATTTATGGGGCATGTTGAATGCTAAAAGCTTAAGTCAGCAATCTCTGCTTATGAGTTTTGTTATTCTTTTTTTGTTTTACTTGTAAATTAATCCCATCTTTTTTTTTTTCAATTAATTTTTGAACCCATTTTGGTACCAACATGTAAATAAATGAAAACAGCTGGCGAAAATAAGCAGTTCAGAAACTGAAAGTACACAGTTCTACTGCTTTCGTGGCTACGTGAACAGGTTGATCATTAATTAAGATTTTCATTTATAAACAATCAATATTTTGTCAGTTTAGAGCCATTGGTAACTGATTTGATCAGAACCAAAGTCAAACTCACTGTATTATGAACAAGCCACTTGAAAAATAGTAATAATTAAAATATTCTTTCTGGCTATTACTAACAGGGTCAATTGTTACTAAAGCGCAATGGTATTGAAGGTATATTTGGACACGACTTGAAGGGAGCATAACTGAGAAGCTTTGATGAAAATCTGACAAGCCAATTTTGGATAATAAAAAAAAAGAATTTTCTTCAGATGTATTGATCTATATTTGATTATCATGAGTGAGAAGCAACAGTGTGATCAGATTGTGAAATTATTCAGATAAATTATTAAAACAATAAACAAAAAACAAACAAAAACAATAGACAAAAAAACAATAAACAAAACAAAAAAAAATGGCTGAGTCCATCAGAGACCAATTTGCCTTGATGAAAGTAAAGATAATGCAATTGTAATTGTGAAGCCATTATTTGTTAATTAGAAGATTAACAAGCTTGGCTTGAGCTGATATTATAGTAAAGTTATCTCCAAGATGAGTATCAAAATGTCAGATGTTTGGACAGGGGTAAAGGCACAAATTTTCCATATTATGCTCCCCTCCCCATCTTTGTGCCAAGATAAGCTCGAGTTAAGAAGAGTCTTGTTCATATTCACACATAACTTAGACACAATATTAATGACATAAACGCGTATCTAGTTACACTATTTACATTGTTTGGACTGCTTTCCTCAGCTTTATTGTAATATTCATGACATTTTAGCTGTTCTATACTCCAGCCTTCTTCAGGTGATATACATTGGAATTTTGAATGAAACCCTTTAATGCCGTGAATATGACAAGGATGAGGACAACAGCCTGAACAATGTAAATAGTGTAAATAGTTACAATATCTCATCTCAGAATTATACACAGATAAATCTATCTGTTAGCGCTCACACACACACACACTGATTATGTCAAAAGAGTGATATTAATTACATACAATCATGCACACATTTAGGCAAAAAGTGGATTATAAATTGAGACATGATGGGGAGGGTGGCAGTGAAAAAACATGTCTGTCTGCACAAGTTAGGTTGGAAGAACGAAGAGACAGCAGCAGCAGCAAGGGGGAAGGGAAATCATCATCATCATCATCAACAGGCTGTGTGTGTGTGTTTGTGTGTGTTCAAAGACTGAAAAGTGGGAGGAGGGGAAGGGGAGGAGGGGGAAGTAGGCTAGAGGTGTGGCAAGAGGAGAAAGATTGTCTACGTTGTTCCAATATCTGAAGCTATATTGATTTTCACTTGCCTTGCCAACCAACATACCTCTGAACCAAGAAGCAGACACAATGATGACGACAGAGATGTTGACTGTTACAATGATGGCAGTCAGCATGGCAAAAGGTGTACCTTCTTCTCTTTTTCACCATCTATTTCCTTTTCTCTTATATGTCTCTTTCTCTTGCATTATCTTCTGCCCCCCCCCCTTTTTTAAAAAAAAAAGCTTTCTTGATATCTATACATTTTTTCCTTCAATTCTCTATCCATTTTCCCTCTCTTTGCTAACACCTTCCTTCTTTTTTTCCTTAGATTTTCTCCCTTTTCTATTTAACTGCATTTCTTTCCTATTGCTCTTTACTACTCTCTAACTGCTTTCCATCCTCTCTTTACATGTCTCTCACTCTCTTCTCATTAGCTTCTCCCTCCAGATTCAATACTTTCTCTTTCTCTCCTGTTTTATTCTCTTCACTTCCTCTATTCTATTACTTTCATTGATTCCCCCCCCCCCAACTCCTTCTATCAATTTTCCCCTACTCTTGCTTCTCGTTTTCTATCATTTGCCTTTCCTTTTCCCAAACTCCAATAACCGTCTTCCCTGCTTCCAAAAAGAATTGACAGATTACAGCAAATAGTTATTCACTTGTGGAGTTGTCGACATTTGTCAATCAAAGAAATGACCAGCTGGAAAAATCTAGATGCTGTGTATGTATGAATGACGAGTGCTTCAAACAAGCCTTAATACCCCATCTTAGGCAATTAGTCTAGCTGGCGCTCGCAAAATCTACAAAACAGTTTCATATAAATGTAACTAACAAAATCACTGTCATAAATATTCAACATTTGAATTCTAGTTTTCTTAATATTCCCATGTTTATTCTCTTTATCGTTGCAACGTCATAAAATGAAAGTGACTCCATTAGAAGATGCCTTATAGGCTTCTTATGTGTCATCTCATGGCAACACTTTATTCAATTTCATTCTCTTCATTTCTGGATTCATTTAGACTCATATAAACAAATCACTCATTATTGTCTCTAAAGTGCCCCTTAAAATGTGCACACGAGTTCTTACTTAAAAGTTAAAATCCCTTCATAATAAAGAATTTTTAAAATCATTTTACCCCAAGTCAGGCAATAAAGCCACTAAAACAAAAGGGGGTCACTGAGTGTAAAAGAATAAATAAAAGAGAAACATTATTAAGGAGAGAGAAGAATAAAAGACAGAAGACAATAATTGACATCGCATTTAAATTTTTGAAGATCAAAATTGGTTGAGAAGCAGGAAGCCGAAAGAAAGTCCCACAAGCAAGATGTGTGTGTGTGTGTGTTATATATATATATATATATATATATATATATATATATATATACACATACACACACTTTCAAATATAATTTTAGTCTAATATTGAGCACTTTATTAACAGAAATTCTATTATATTTGATATATGTTAAATTATATAATTATATATATATATATATATATATATATATATATATATATATATATATATATATACATATATCTCACAGATAACTTGTATAACAATGTCATGGTTATTTCTCATGGTTGGTAAGATGTTAGGCCAATAACTTTTTGTCAATCCCCACCTTCCTGTAAAAAAAAAAGAAAAAAGAAAAGAAATAGCTGTCTCCTTCAAATCTAATCTACTTTCTTTTGTCTTAACATTTCATGTGCCAAACATGAAAGTTAAGCTGATTATTCCCTTCGGTCAAACTTAGCTTCCTTGGGAAATAAAGATGTTTAATTACAAATGGAAACTTTATAAGATTAGCAGTATTCTTGTTGGAAATGTTTTACAGAAAAATTAAAAGTTGATTTATATGACAGCAAATCAAAGTAAAAAGCAACTTTAATTTTGGTAGAGAAACCATCAAATGATATGTTTCATTCATTACTTATTTAATTTATGCCAATGATTACTGCTTACCTATCAGAAACATTAAAATAAAGTTTATCTTTTTAATATCAATTAAATATACACAAATACTCTACAAAAATAAAAACAGATGTACAAAAATACTTTGTGCTAAATTTCAAATTAGTCCATCGTATAGTTTTATTGGTTACACTGGAATTTAAATTTGGCTCTCAGATATCTCAATCAGAGCTGCTAACCTTTACTTCACTGTGTGTGTGTGTGTGTATATATATATATATATGCAGAAATATAGTCTTAAAGTGTGCTATATTTATGGGGTAAAGTGCTCAATATCAGAGATAGAGCGTGTGTAAATATAAAAGTGGACATGGAAGTCAGCACTTAGAGGCGACAGTCTGTTTCATGCTAGTGCAATCGTCAGGCGACTAGTGCTGTTATTTTTCTCGGCTACTTATATAAGGGTCAGTGGTGCATTATGGGTAGTCTATTTTGGCGGTTACTTTTACCGGAAGTGGCTTTTTTTGTTTATTTATTTATGTCAAATTATTTTGCTTGTTTTTTGTTTGTTTTTTTATTTTTATTTTTATTTTTTATCTTATATATTTATTTATTTATTCTTTTATTTTGATCGGTGTTTTTGGTTAACGTAGTAAAAATTTGTTTATATAGCTTATTGTTGGTAGTCTATAATGGCCGTCATTTACCGGAAATCGCTTGTTCGCTTATTTATTTGGGTCAAATTCTTTTGCTTCTTTTTATTTATTTTCATTTTTATTTTTTATCTTATATATTTGTTTATTTGTCATTGATTAAATCTGTTTGTTGAATTTGTGTTTTTTTCTGACTATTATTTAGGTGGGAACAGTTTTTAATTTATCTATTTAGGTTGGTTATCTTTATTTGTTTTTGTTTTGTTTTGTTTTTTAAACGGCTAGTTTATCGTAATCGGTTGTTAGTTTATTTATATATTTGGATGTATTTAGATCGATTTATTATACTTGTTGTTATTTATTTGTTACACTATATCTTTTTGGCTTTCGGTTTTTAAGTAACGTAGTATATTATCTTTTATTAATGTTTTTTTTTTTTTATTATTATTATTTTTATTTGTATAACAGTTATAACTTTCGTCCGTTCTTTTGTTTTGATTTTATTTCGTATATTCTAACAGGTGTGGATTTATGATTTGTTTGGAGTAATTTATTTTGCTTATTTTATTGTTGTTTGTTTATATATTTATTTATTTTTCTATTTTAAGTTACGTAGTAAAAATTTGTTTTCATGTCTACATTTTGAGATTAGCTCGGATCTTTTATTTAATAATTTATTTTGATCTGGGAAGGTAATGATAGCTATTTTTTCCTCCAAGCAAAGTTTGCAGGTTTTTGATAGGTTGTTGTAGGCTGATGATTTTTTCCTTATTTTCCAAAATATTTTTGGTGTGGTGTGTGTTTTGTTTTTTATTTCCCAGATATACTTAGAAAGCATTGTGCTGTTCACATATTTACTATTTGTGAAAGACATTTTGTGTACATAATTTCTTTGTTTCCATGGTCCTTCGGTTACTCCTATATATACTTTTTCTTCATTATCTGCTGATTTTGTCGTGGCTTGGTAGATTACGTTGTTTTGTAAACAATTACCGTTTAAGGGACATTCGTTTTTTATTCTGCAGTTGCACGTGGGTTTAATTTGTTCGTGTGGTTTGTTAATAATTTTTCTGTTGTGCTTTTTTATTATTTGTGCCATGTTCTCGGTGCAACTGTAGCTGATTTTTACTGTGTTTTTGTTGAATATTTTGTGTAGGGTGCTTGATTCCGGGAAGTGTTTGTGTAAAAGCTTGAAGAATATTTTTCCTATGTTTGTTTTTACGTTTTTGCTGTACGGTGGGTTGAACCATATGATATTTCTTTTTCTGTTGGTCTTTTTTGTGTTCTGTGGTGAGTATGTGAGTGTTGCTGGGAATCCGCTATCTTTTAGGGCTGTTTCGTAGTCTTTCTTGGCCTTGTTAAATATAGATTCATCGGAAGAATTGTCGGAAAGCCTGCGATTAATCGATTTAGGTATCTGTTTGATTATAGAAGGCGGGTGGTTGGAGTATATATGTATGTACTGTGGTTTATCATTCGGTTTTCTGTATGGTTTGTGTGTGCCTTTTTCTTAGGTTGAAGGTGACATCTAGAAAATCTACTTCGTTTAGGTTAGTTTTTATATCTATCTCGAATCCGTTATTTTTGAAAATTTTAATTATTGCTTTTCTAGTTTTATCAGTCTTTTGTTTGTTGCAGTTTCTTAAGATTATGAGACTGTCAAATTTTTACTACGTTAACCAAAAACACCGATCAAAATAAAAGAATAAATAAATAAATATATAAGATAAAAAATAAAAATAAAAATAAAAAAACAAACAAAAAAACAAGCAAAATAATTTGACATAAATAAATAAACAAAAAAAGCCACTTCCGGTAAAAGTAACCGCCAAAATAGACTACCCATAATGCACCACTGACCCTTATATAAGTAGCCGAGAAAAATAACAGCACTAGTCGCCTGACGATTGCACTAGCATGAAACAGACTGTCGCCTCTAAGTGCTGACTTCCATGTCCACTTTTATATATATATATATATACACACACACACACACACGGTGTAATGAATAAATTCTCTTCTAAATGGTGCTAAAATGAAAATAATACTGACATCTCATTTTAACAGATATATTTACCAAACTTACATGAAAATATCTCGAAATACTAAAAAGTAAATTTATTCAATAAAATCGCCATTGGCTTCAACCATGGCCTCCAAACTACTTTGTAATCTCCTGCAACTCTTCTGGATGGTCTCCTTGTTTAAGTTGGTGAATACTGCCATAATCCTTGCCTTCAGTTCATCTTTGGTGTTACAAGGCGTTTTGTTGGTCTCTCGCTCAACTGTGCTCCACAAATAATCAAGGGGTTGTGTCTGGAGAGTTAGGTGGCCAGTGGTGATGTGGTTGCAGAAATTGTCTGACAGCCATGACTGAGTTATCCTGCTTGTGTGGTGCAGAGTCCTGTTGCCAGACATAGGGTCTTTCAGCAGCCACCGTCTTAACCCAGGGAAGCACTACCTTCTCAAGGAACTTGATGCATGCCTCTGTGTTGAGTGTGAGGCCCTCACAAACAAATTTGGGAGTTCTTTTCTTATCAGATCAGAGTGAGTTTTCTGAGCTGCTGTACCTTCATAATCACCATTAGACTCATCCAACTCTTTCTGAATCCTCTGCACTGTACTCAGATTGTCATGCAAACACTGAAATGTTCATAGTGGTGCTTCCAGTATGAATGCCAAGCAGTACACCATGTCATTTCCAAATTTCTGTTGGAGTGAATTGCGTCATGGTGCTCTTTTTCTCACAGACGGTGACCAGCTGACACTACTATACTGTGTAGTTGACAAAATCAAAAACACGTGAAATTAAAAATAAAAATGGCAACAATTTACACATTGCACCCTATATATATATATATATATATATATATATATATAGATAGATAGATATGTATATATATATATATATACACGCACACACACACACAAACAAACAACTTTCATTAAAAACAACTGACAAGTCTAAGATTTTTTGTATCTAATTTTTATTGAGCTCCTATAAATTTTTTTTTCTTTTATGGACATAAATTAATGTAAAAATTGTCCAAATGGTCTGTATGTCTAAGCACTTTCGGATATTCTTTCAGCCATTATCAAGGATGATTTTATTTTTGCTTTTAACTGAATGTATGGATTTTTTTAATGGATTTCTTTTATGGATTTATAGGAATGTTTTCTTTTCCAAACATGGTCAGCACATTGTGGCCATGTTCCTAGTTGATATTATTGAGTGTTGTCTATTTCTTTTTTATTTATAATGTTTCCATTAACTTTAGACTTTTTTTTTTTTTTTTTTTACACAAGTGGATGAGGCTATTATATTTGTATTAGCAACGGGTCTGTTGCAGATAGAGTTTGGTCGGTCTTTGTGTCTATTTAAATAAGACCTAATTGAGCTATGGTTAGAGAGGTGTAACATGAGTCATGTTACATCTCTCTGACCATAGCTCAATGTTACGTGGAGCATGTTACATTTTTTATGAGCATAGCTCAATCAGAATAGAATTATATACAAAAACTTAACTGCGGTACCTTGTCAGTCATTTTTAATGAAACTTGTATAAAAGAGGAATTGCTGCCAAAATATACAATGTGTGTATGTGTGTGAGTGTATGTATATATATATATATATGTGTGTGTGTGTGTGTGTGTGTGTAGAGTTGTTTCTCTCTGTCGAATGAAGATGGCTCAATAGTAAAAACTGACTGATTGGTTGGGTTTCGATCCGGGCTTGGCGTATTTGGATGTCTAGTCGCACTGAGGAGCTGTGATACAGCGAAACGGTACTGTCTGCGAATGACACACACACACACACACACATATATATATGTATATGGAGGTGCCTACCATAGAGCTCTAGTTAGCAAGTTAATTCCACAGACTACTGCAGTAAGTGAATTCAAGCGTTACTAATTGTAGCCTAAGTTAAACATAGTACATATGAAGAATATTTTGTGATGAAAATGTTTATAAAGTTAATCTGCTAGACCATTACTGTGGCAGTGAGGTTGATCCTCACTGAGTGGTGCACACTTGTTGCCTTATGCCAAACTAAGCTAAGCAAGTAAATACAATATCTATGTATAATATGACCTTTGACCCAAATTAGCAAAACAGAACCATGGCCCTTATTAGCTAATTACTTTGCTAATACAGAACTACTTGAAAGGTCATGATACAAAGGCCAGAGAAACAGAAGCTTAACCTCAGGGATGTTACAATTCTCTGACTGTCCACTTGGCAACTCAGAGAGAAAATTCATTACTTACACTCCAGGTATTTGTCCTAATCTTGCGGCCAATCTTATTCGAGTGTTTCACTAACAAGCCAATCAGCCAGAAATGACCAAATGGCCAACACACACAAAATGAGACGACGTAGTTTCAAGGGCTGGAATTAATCAATAAACGCTGTGAGATCTGGTATTTTACTAAGCTTTGTAAACTCTTATTGCTGCATTGTGCTATTGTGACTTGTTGACCCAACCTGAGACCCAATGTTTTATGCAAGAAATATCAAAATGGCATGATGCTAGAGATGGGTCCTATAGCCTTGGATGGCAACTGCTACAAAATTAAATAGATGATGATGAGTTGTCAATTTTCTTCTTGCTCATCAAGTGGAGGTACAGGTGGTTAGATGAGAAATTGGAGAGCCAATTTCAAATTTCAGTTGAATTTGTTACATTCACTTACATGCAAATACCCTTGGGAAATGTACGAATCCGTCTCTTCTCCCTCAGCTATGGGTTAAATAGTATGACTTCTATATAGAAAAAAAATCAATGTTATTCTCAAAAAATTGATAATGTAATATTAACTTAAAATAATAAAAATATTCTTACAATTCAAAATACAATTTGGCTTTAAATAAAACACAAAGGGTTGATAATCTATAAAAAAAAAAAATTAGAGAAATCAGTCAATCTCTCCAATCTAAACCTTTATACTTTTAAAGAATGTAACCCAGGATGTTATACCAAAGAAATAAAAAATAAAAATGACAGGACTTTTTAAAGTGGGTCTTTCCCAAACATTTCTGTGACAAAGAAGAAACATTCTTTCTCTCTCCTTTATGTGTCATTTTGCCAGTGGATCTCCTGTGCCAAATTAGTTTTTTAAAGGAAAATCTATGACAAAGTGGGGGGGGAAATTTTGTCATATATTTCATCCTTTCGGACTTCATCAGACTAAAGTGATGTTTACATTGATGTGATTACACATACACTTGAAGGAGAGGGGACATTGAATTTTTTTTTTTTAATTATACTTGTGTGTGTGTGTGTGTGTGTATATATATATATATATATATATATATATATATATATTATATATAATAAAAAGGCTTAAACACTAATATTCCATGGTCATAATTTATTCCATTGGAATCGTAAATACGATCCAATTTATCAGACCTACGAATTCAAAAAGAAAACAGAAAAAACAACTCCGGGAATAAAAAATAAAATTTAGTGAGAGTGTATGTATGAGGGTGTGGACGAATGCTAGAGTAAATGAAAGCTATAGGGAGGGGCAACAGACGAGAGCAGGACAGGAAGGTCTAAAGATGAAGGGGGGATTAAAATTTAACAGAGAGAAGTTTTAAAGAGGGGAGACAAAGACGGTTTAAGTGAGAGAAATATGAATATTCTCGGATGTCTAATACATTAAAGATACACCGGAAAAGAGTATAGATTTTGTGGTGAAATACACACACAATAGATGATATAATCGTAAAGATCAGAAGATGAGAGAGGGAGAGGAAAAGAAAAAGGAGTTGGGGGAGATGGGGTGGGGGAACTAAAACCGAAGGGCATTTATAAAAGGGCTGCTGTGTAATTAGTGTTTAAGCCTTTTTATTATATCTTTACTCTGCCCTGGACATTGAGTTCTACCTGGATTCTATCCTCTTGGAATTATTTTTTATATATATATATGTGTGTATGTATGTATGTATATATTTTAGATATATATATACATATGTATATTAACCACTAATATTATATATATATATATATATATATATATATATATATAGGGGTTGATGTACAGATTTTCTTCTGTTTAAATTCTGTAAGTCATTCAACTTATTTATTTATTTGCCATTAATGGTCTATTTCTTAATATTAAACACTTTATTTACAAAATCTGCTCACCTTAAATGTGTTATGCTTCAGTAATTTACTCGTCAACAAGTTTTTTTTTAGGCATGAAGAATATTTGTTATTAAAGCACATACATACATACATACATACATACATACATACATACGAACGAACGCATGTAAAATTATAAAACATAAATACCTTACCAACTGAAGTTTCACCCTTCTGGTCAGGGATTGTCAGGCTATGGTTTTATAATTTATAAAAACATAACCTACCTTGACATTTCTTATAAATTATAAAAATATAGCCTAGCCTGACCAAAATGGTGAAACTTCAATTGTTAAGGCATTTACATTTCATAATTTTATGTTTATATGCATGGTACTTAGTGGGAAGTGCTCAATATTTGTGATAGAGCTAACATATTCAGTTGCATTGATAGTGGTTTGTAACCCAGAGTGATTGCAAAAGTGTGAAACCCAGTGTTACAAACTACTATCCATGCAACTGAATATGTATATATATATGTATATTTAGGCAGCATATCTTCATTCAAACATGTTTCATTGGCATATTGTATCTACTTATTTTTATACTGATTCTTTTTAGTTGTCGAATCAGCTTCTTGATGTTAAGATGAAATTCATCAAGGAAGGTAGCATAGTCTTTTTTTGTTTTTTTTAACCAAAGTACTTTTGATGTTTTCTATGATCATCTTCAGGCATAAATTACAAACATATTGTAACTATGATAAAATCTGCATTCCCTTGTAATGACAATTTTAAAAAAAGACATGTGAACACGCTCTGCAATTATTTTGAAATTTTTAATTTATCCATTGTAGCTAATGGAATTTTTTGCATGACTAGTATCTCAATATAAGGGAACTGACTGAGAATTGGTAGAAATATAAAATGGCATTAAATGTACTTTAATATATTGTTGCTATATTTGTAATACATTTTGTTGAGTGTTGGCTGGTTGATTTGGTTTAAAAAACAAAAAAACTATGGCCTCTTCCTTGATGAATTTCATCTTATCAAGAAATTCCTTAGACAACTGGAAATGATCAGTATAAAAATAAGTAGACATATGTCTGTATTATTCAATGAAACACACACACACATATATATATATATATAAACAACCTCAGTACATGTAGAAATTAGTGACTTCTCATTATAGAAGATGAAACCCATCTTACCCCAGTAAGAAATATATTTTACTTATGAGGCCAACCAACTGTAAAAATAAAATTAATTAAAAAATAAGAACATTTGAGTATCTGTCTATATTTCTGAGATGAGGTATTATGTACATTATTTACATTATTCGGACTATTGTCCTCATCTTTGTCGCCATATTTATTACAACGTTTCGGCTATTGTACGCTCCGGCCTTCCTCAGGTGGTTGGAATGTCGAACTGAACTCTTTATTTCGCTCACTGGGGTAGACTGTTCTGCCATGTTTAATGGATGTCAGTTATCTCCTGTTAATTTTCCCTCTGAAAGTTCTCCACTGTCTTAACTGGGTATTGAACTCACACTCTTTGGGTCCTGTCACTGAGTGAAATAAAGGGTTCAGTTTGACATTCCAACCACCTGAAAAGGCCAGAGCGTACAATGGCCGAAACGTTGTAATAAATATGGCAACAAAGATGAGGACAATAGTCCAAATAATGTAAATAATGAACATTTGAGTTGTCAGAAAATGAAACTATTTATTATTTATTAGAACAGTTAAGAATTTGGTGAGTGGGTTTTAATCCAAATCGCTTTTCGATCTGGACTATGTCAGCAAGAATAAAATGTTAACAATGTACATACATGTACGTAATCTTCCGGTAGAAAATATGAAGAGAAGAATTGATATATTTGTGTGTTTTGATAAATTTACAGTGTTGATTGATAAGTGAAAAGATATTCAACTTTGAAAGTATAAGAAGGATTATTGAAGCAGACTACAGAAAAAATTGCTCTTATAAAATTACAAACTTTCAAATTGTGTCTTTGATACAGAAATGGTCAGTTATGTTCTTAGTTATCGAACTGTAGCTTCAAAATCTTTAATCCTTTAGCATTCAAACCTGTTGCCCGTCGTAAATATCAGCTCTCAGTGTTCAATCCTCTGTAACATGCCTCATGTATCTTCTGTCATAATATATATGATGACATCATCGCGAATAATGCAGCAAGTCGTGCAAACAGTGAGACTTTGAGATCTGATATTTACGGGGCTGCTGTAGGTGGGTTGAATGCTAAAGGGTTAAATGTCTGTCTATAATGTTGGTCTTTATCATGAATTACATGTAAAAAAAATATTCTTAAACTTTTCTAAGTTTATTTACATTATTCAGGCTGTTATCCTCATCTTCATTGCCATATTCACAATGTTTTGGCCATTGCACACTCTGGCTTTCATCAAGTGAGTGGAATTTTGAACTGAACCCCTTATTTCGTTCACCAGGGTAGACTGTTCTAGTTCCACGTGCCATGCCTCTTCCAGATGTCTCAGTTATTTCCCCTTTAACTCAACTCTCCAAGTTTTTGGTTTACCACTGATGTAGTCTGGTATTGAACTCACAACTCTAGTCACTGGATGTAACCAACACCTTTATCCAGTGGTCCATAATCATAATAACTCATCTCAGAGATATAGACAAATATTTTCCAAGTCTCTTAGCAAGTCAATTCTTACACTGTCTTTACTATTATAAGAGAAACTAAATGTGTGCTCAAAATGTTATTATGACAAAGGAATCTGTTCAAGTGGGCCATTCATTAAATACAGGATCTGCTTTTAATTGTGTGTCATTTGAACACAGATTTGTAAAATAAGCATTTCTAGTCTGATATGTGATAACAGCAATTAATTAGTAGCAGTGATATTTTTTGAAAGTCCATCACTTATGTAATTTTTATATAAAGAAATTTTATTATTGATGTCAGAATGATACATCCCTAAAAGTTGTTTAGTTCTTAAAAAAAGTAAAAAAGAAAGGAGTCGGGCTCTTTCTTTTGATGGTGTTTTTACACAAAGTCATGGAAAAAATACAAAAATAAAGTGTGACATTACTATCAAATATTTTTGGACAGTTTTTCTTTTCAAGAAACAAAATTTCTTCATTTCTCTGCCATAGCTGCTTGTGCCATATCGAAAAGACTCAGTAACATTTACAAGAATTCTGAAACACTATTTTTCTGTGGAAAATTGGTTTGAATAAGGCATAATTTTCTAATAAAGACATTCATAAAATCTACAATAAAGATAAAATGAAGAAAGAAACACTAAAAAGAAAAAAATCTAATTTAGGCAATTATCTGTTTATGCTCAGATTGTTTTAGGATTTGTCAAAACATAATTAAATGGTTGGACAAAAATCAAATGGGCAACTTTATGACGAGCAGAAGATTCAGTTGACAAACTGTTGAAGACACCCTAAGGAATCTGAATTTAAATTGTAGACAATAAAAAAATGACTATTGTTACAGAATACATAGGCCAGGGAGGTCAGAATACCTTGTGGGTATGGTATTCTGACAGTTATGGATTGCCTTTGTCTGGGGTTTGGATATAAGATCAAAATGGCACAAAATCAACAGAGGGCCACAAGAATTTTGAAGTGTTGATATACTTCCCACCATCTTAGGGTTTGAGAGACAAGCTAAGACCACATGTGGAGGGACACTAGGCCAATGGGTGGCATGCGTTCCCTTGAAGTCTTTCCTTCCGCTGCCTCTTAGAATCCAAGCTGCCACATCTATCCCTCTTGTTTAATAAAATGAGTCAGAGAAAGAAACCATCTTTTTGTTAATACCATCTATGTTGTAGTGTTAGAGTCCAGTGCCAACCAGAATGCAACACTATGCTACTAAATAAGTTCAATATTTAACCCTTTCAACCCATGCACTCAGTATACCAGCTACTGTGTGAAAGTGCATATAACTGGGTGGCCACGATACTGGCCAGCATCATGGGCATTTCTAGTGTGCTGCTTTATGAGTGGACAACAATGGCCCAGGGTAGGAGATCCATTGGTGTCAAGGTTCAAAGGGTTAAATAGATTCTGTTTACAAAGTGAGTAAATTAGGATTTTACCTTTTCCTCAAGGAAGAACAGTTTCCTGCTTATATTATATTTATTCCATTGTTGCACCCCCATTATTATTCCAGTCGCCCCCCCCCATCATTATACCACTGTTGACCCCCACCTCATTATTCCACTGTGAAAATCACAAAAATAACCCCTCAGATAAACAAGTGTATAATATGTGAAGGCGGTTTCAATAAAGAAATAAAAATATTTGCTTTCTAGTCACACAAACCATTTTTCAAATTTTTTTTAAAATCATTTCACCCCAAGCAAGGCAACAAGCCACTAACATGCAAGGAACTACTGAGTGTGAAAAAATATAAGAAAAACATCAACCCCTTTTGCCAATTATTTTGACAAACGTTTCATTTTCAGATTAATTTTATTTGTTTTTAAATTGATCTATGAGTTGAAAATTGAACTTGTTTCAAGCTTAGAAGGGCATAAAAAGAATCATGATTGATGTATAAACACGTCTGTATCTGGTTTTTGAATGTTATGTTTTGGACGTGTTTATTTGTCCGTGTCTGACGTTTTCCCTAAAAACGTTTATATACGTCTACGCCAGGGAAGGGGTTAAAGAGAGAGAATAATAAAAGAACAGAAATTAAGACAGTAGATAATGACTAACATTGCATTTAAATTTTTAAGAGTGTTCCACAGGCAAGAAGTGTGAGAAAAGAAACTTAACATAGAACTTACAGTTACATCTAATTTCAACTGTAAAATGAGATTTGTTTTTATTAAGAAAGAAAATCACTGTTTGAAATCCTGAAAGATCATTTGTCAGAATGAAGATTCAAGTGGTTTTTCTCACTTCTAATTAAAAAAAAAAAAAAAAAACTGCACTTACCTCCAAATGTAATTTCAACCCTCATCAGACATTATGGTGTCAAGCAGGTTTTGTTACTATTAAGGAAATCTTCACTGAAAAACATTAAAAGAAAATGAATTTATTAAAATTTTCTCAAGTCAAATAGCAGCTGAAACAAGAATTTAACCATAAAGATTAATTTTGCTATATTTGTTTAAAAGCTTCAATAAAAAGCATTAATTTCAAGCTAGAGAAATTTTTTCTCTTAAAAAAAAAAAAAAAAAAAAAAAAAATAAAGTACTTGTAAAATCCAAAACAAATAAACAATTAGTTCTTAATGCTAAATAATAATCTCATTATATTAGTAATTTCAGTAGTTATCAGAACACCTGAACTGTTGTTCCTTTTCATTCTAATTCTTAGTCGTCATGAAATTTTAAGGATTTTGCTATTTTTCAAAATAAATCTTTGGGAATTTTATTTTACTCTTTCATCTCAGGAAAAAAAAAAATGATGATTTCATCTCCATTACAATGTTTAGGAGTCTACAGGGCAGGAGATGGACATAAGATTCAGTATGAGGACTTTCAACAACCGTAACAACTAAAATGGATAGCGCATGTAAATCGAAATGAGAATAATGACATAATCAAGTTGTTGACATTCCACACGACTTCAAACAAAAAGTTTGGCTTTCACTGACTGAGCAGCCAATGCCATTGCCAGTTGAAGTTTTTTCTATTAAAACAATATTTCAGCAAAATAGGTTTATCAAGTCCAGTAATTGTTGTTACTCTTTTTTTTGTGGGAGTTTCCTTCCTAAGCCTTTGTTTGAAGTCATGTAGAATATCAACATATGTTTATATCATTATTTTTGCATGTTACACATGTGCTATCCATTTTTGCTATTGCTATTGTTGAAAGTAGTTGTGTAATGTGGTTTCTACTATTTAGTAATGTTCTTTGTGGTTCTGTAGTGCCAGTCTACAAGATTTAAAGAAGGATGGTCCTCACTAAGACCTACAGGCTTCATTAGCTCAAAGCAATTTTTAACTATTGACCTGGGAAGGTGGTTGTGTATTGCTGACAGTTCACACATTTTTGAACAAGTTTGGCACCATGCATGGCATCCATATGGAAGCCTTGATCCGATGAGGCTATTCTTTTTGTTTATAATCAATTCACCCCATGCGAGATGATATCTCCACTAAGACAAGGGGCTACTGAGAGTGGAAGAAAATAAAAAGACTTTAGAAGGAACCAGAAACCCAATCAGGGACAAACCTCTACTCCTGTTCAAGAGACAGGGGAGGTGTGTGAACCGGATAAGAATATGACTCAAATTTTGAGGTTAATGTTTTTGTTTTGGTTTTGTAGTAACTTGGGGGGGTTGTGCAAAACTATCCCTAGCACAGACTATTCTACGTTCAATTTTGTTATCTCCTATAGCTAATTTCGGTATCTGTCTATATTTCTGAGATGAGGTATTATGTACACTATTTACATTATTTGGACTATTGTCCTCATCTTTGTTGCCATATTTATCACGTTTCAGTCGTTGTATGCTCTGGCCTTCTTCAGGTGGTTGGAATGTCAAACTGAACTCTTTCACTCACTGGGGTAGACTGTTCTAGTTCCACATGCCATATCTAATAGATGTCAGTTATCGGTTATCTCCTGTTAATTCCCCTCTCCAAGTTCTCCACTGCCTTAACCAGGTATTGAACACTATGTATCAGGTACTGAAGAAGGCTGGAGCGTACAATGGCCGAAACGTTGTGATAAATATGGCAACAAAGATGAGGACAATAGTCCGACTAATGTAAATAGTGAGTTAATTTTGGGCTTTAAAATGCAAGATAAAAGTGGATGTAACTATCAGAATTTGAAAACTTTTAATAGATTTTGGATCATCGTATGTAGAGCATTATATAAGCTTCAGAAAACGTAGACAAATTCTCAAGGAGATTTCATTTCTACATCAAAAAGAGAAAAAGCAATCAAAGAAACTTTTGTTACATCCTAATATTTTACAAAGAAAAAGTGTTACTGATAACTTTTGATACAAAATCAATACGCATTTCAGTGACTCTGCAAACTGGGAAATTTATTTGTTTAGCTGAATGTTTTTATTCTTACTGATTAAGTCTGTGTGTACACACTGTTCTCAAGTTTTCTAATCTGGTTGTTTACCTATGAGAGTATACATTTACATACTTATATCTATACTTGTGTACCTAAAGACACAAGAAAACATTTGTAAATGCAAAAATCAATGTGTGTTGGTTCCATTTCGCTATGACTCATTTCTAAAGTCAATTTAGGGCAGGCATACATGTAAGCTAATAAAAATGCCACCATGGATACAGTAATGGTGTCTCCAACATTAGTGGATGACCACAGGCATCAGGTATAGTTTCAGGGTTTAAACTTCATCAAACCTCATGGAACTGCAACAAGACCTCACAATATCACACAGCTTTGTTGATTTTTCTGTCACAGTTGAGAAAGGTCAGATTTATAAGCCTCTGATATTTTTTTAAGCATTTCACCCCAAGCACAGCGGAAGTGCCACTAGCACACAAGGGGTTACAGAGAGTGAAAGTAAAGGTAAACATGGGTGTTTGAGGAAAGGATAAAGAGAAAGATGGAGATCAAGATTAAGGCATCAGAAGATGTTGATTGGCATTACATTTGAATTTTTGAAGATTATAGTTATCAGGGAAACAAGTAAGAGGAAGGGAGTTCTACTGTTGGGAAGTGGAAAAGAAGAAGCTGTTGGAGTAGAAGAGGCAGTTACAACTGTTTTGATAGTAAAAGGGTGGGACCGAGATACCAACCTAGTAGCACGCTTAAATTTATGCAGTTGGGGCACCAGTAAAAATAGATTGTCAGAGCAGTTGCCATGAAAATATTTTTAGAAAAGACAGAGGGAAGCCATAGCATGTCTGAGAATGTGACTGGAGTTGAGATTTCCCTTTTCTGAAGGAGATACCAAGTTTAGTCTGGCTAGGTTAATCATTGTGTGGGTATGTCCAATCTATGCAGATGCAACCATTTTGGAAGGCCTTTATATATTTTTTTTGAGGTAGATGTGTAAGTTTTGTTGGTTCTTCATTACAGGTGTGCAAATGCCAGCTCCGTACAGATGCAGTCTTAGCAAACATGGACCTTTGTATCCACAACCCCCCCCCCCCAAAAAAAACAGTATCAAAAGGACAGTTTTCCTCTTGACACCACTATAATTTTAACTGTGATCTGTGCCATTTTTTATTACTTTGTTTTCAAAAGCAAGTAATTATATACTTAATAGTAATTTATATACTTATTAGTCCAAAAAAATCAGTTGTGATGGCCTTGGTAAGAGTTATATCATTATATCTATCAAACTCCCACAATCACCATCTTCATCATGGTTTTGTTTCAGTTTCTCTCAGTTTTCTTTCTCCTTTTAAAAGCATACAGAAAATGTGTTTTTATCCAACATTATTTTTTATTGGAATGAATTGGATTCCTGTCAGAGGTAGAATTTTTCTTTTTGGTGTAATGCAGTCTTTGTTCAAAATAGCCGAGAAATAGGAAGGCCGTATTTAGTGATAGTATTGAAGGATCATAAAGTAGAGGAAACAAATATTTATTTATTAAATACTCATACACAGAACAGAAAAACTTGAGTAAATCAACTACTTCTCAAATCCTACTTTAATGTAGATACTTGCCATATTTATGAATAGGAGCAGTCCATTGTCACAGTAGTTGGGAAGAGCAGAAAATAAGAAAGAAAATTCAGATAAAACAAAACTTTTTTTAAAAATATTTTAAAAAAGAAGCAGTCAGCAAGATTGGTCTCTACATTAATGGTGACAAAACAGAAATCAAGAAGGAGAAATTAAGTTGAAAAATGACAACAACATCAAATTCGTCCAGGAATTCGTTTACCTTAGCAGCAACATCCAGTCAACAGAGGCAGACATCAAAATCCGTAAAGGCAAGATCTGAGCACCATCTAGAAGTCCTCCCTCTCTGACAATTTTAAGAGGGGCTTCTTTAAGGCCACAGTAGAATCTCTCTTGCTCTATAGCTCACTGATGAAACACCACTTGATGGAACATACAGAAGGATGTTACAAGTTGTATTGGACATCAGGTGGAAGAAACGCCCAACAAAGAAATGCCTATATGGACACCTTCCTCCTATCTTAGTTTTGCTAAGAGAAAGAAGGCTTCAACTAGCTGGTCACTTCTGGAGAAGTAAGTCAGAACTTGTGAGTGACACCCTCCTATGGAAACCATTGCGTGGCAAAAGATCGGTTGGAAGACCTCATCACACCTACATTGACCAACTTGTAGATGACTCTGGATGTCATCTGGAGGACCTGCTGACAGTGATGTGTGACAGAGATGGTTGGAAGGAATGAGTCAGGAGAATTGAAGAAGAATTCTTGACCTGATGATGTTAAAATGTCAGTTGAAGACCAATCAGAGCAAGAATAAGCCAAAATGATAAAAATCTGGAAGTTTTCCTTGCAATTAATGACAACCATTATTCAACCAATGATAAGGTAACATTGAGCTAAAGATCCCACTAAAATATTTGTGTGGAATAATAAAAAAATATTTAATCTCAGAACTTTAGAAAACTATTTTGAAAGATAGGTTTTCTCATTGGAAAATTTAAAATTAGAATTATTTAATCTCATTTTGAAATAGAGAGAAATTTGCAAATGTTTAATCAATAAATCTTCTTGACTATATCCTTTTCAAAACCAAATAGAATTTACCTGCTTGTTTTGTTATAAAATCCTCAATATGCAAGGAAAATCTTTCTATAGATATCTGTTCAGGACCTTCACATGAGATGAAGTTCATTTTCTTCCTTTAGTTATTATTGCATCATGAAGGCAATTCTCTTGGCACTCGGAAAGAGGATAGAAATCAATTTTCAGGTTTCTTTTTTTTGTTCATTTGGTAAAGAAAGAAAATGATAAACAAAAGTTAAATAAGCAATTTGAAGTCTGTGGGTGGGCTAAACTACTAATTTTTGTATTGCAGGGTTAGTTCCAGGTAAAAAAAAAAAAAAAAAAAAAAAAAAAAAAAAAAAAAAATCACCAATACACTAGTCTGGTGGTAGGTGACATAATAGGTATTTTATGTTGTGTGTCTCTCTCTCTTTATATATAGGCCACACTACAACATGTTTGACATGCAGACTCACTCTACACCTTTCTGACAATAGCTCAATTAGATCTCATTTAAATATTCATGGAGACCTACTGGACCCTATTCGTAACATACTTGTTGACAACACTAATATGATAGTATCATCTACATGCACAAAAGGCTAAAAATAATGGAAACCGTATTAATAAAAACGAACAAACCAACACTTAATAATATTAACTTTGAACATGGCCATAATATCTTGACCGTGTTTTGAAAAATGAAAACATTTTATAAAACATACATCAGTCAACAGTTAAATACATGCTAAGTACAGACTATGAGCAGAAGAAGAAGAAGAGAGGACGGAAAAAAACAATTTCCAAGAGAACAGAAAGAAGAATGAAGAGGAGTGTTACGGGGTTGTTATCATCTGGAGAAAAGGTGACAGCAAAGAAAGTAAAGGAGAAGTGTGAACTTGATGTCAATGTTCGAACTGTATAAAGAAAGCTACACGAAATTGGACTTAAGTATGCTAAAATCAAGAAAAGAATTACACTAACGAGAAAACACAAGTAGGGAAGGCTGGAAAGCACCAAAAGATGGATAACAAACCATGTCGACTTCAAGAAAGTGATATTTACTGATGAAAAACGTTTTAAGTTCGATGGACCTGACAGGTGGTGTACATGGCCAAGAAAAGGTGAACCTGTTATTCTCAATGAGAGAGAGATGGGAGGAGGAGGAGTCATGGCTTGGGGTATGGTATTTCTGAATGGAAACTTGTGGCTCGAGTGGTTAAAAAGACGTCAAAATAGCTTGAGCTACAGAGAACTTTTGGAAAAGAGAGCCCTACCACTTATAGAAAAAGAAATGGGAAGTAATTTTATTTTGCAGCAAGATAACTGCAGCATCCATGTGGCCAAATCAGTGAAAAATTGGATGTGTGAAGCAAATATAACTACTCTGGAATGGCCTGCAAGGAGTCCAGACTTAAATTTAATTGAAAACATATGGGAAATGCTTGCAGAGCTTGTTTACGACGGGCCAGAAATAACCAGAGAGGCTGAACTGTGGCAGCGCATAAAAGATGCTAAAAATAGACTGCTAGAAACACGAAGAGACGTTATTATCAATATGTACGAACATTATGAAGATAGACTGATAGTCATTGAAAATAAGGGTGCTGCCATAAACTATTAGCATTGTTTCTGCAATGTAAGAAAAATACTGTCGCCTGTGTAATGTGAAAATTTGTAAAAAAAATTAAAATACTTCTAATTTGAATTCTGCTTTTCCATTCGTAGTATTGAAAGTTTTTAAATGTTATTGCCATTACACTAAAACAGTACAGACTGCCTGTGCTACCTAAAACTTGAAAAAATAAAGTGTCTGAAAAATAGTGGCGGCCCCCTGTATATCTAAATTCATCTTGGACTGACTGAAAAATGTTCCTTTGCTTGAGGGGTAAAAAAAAAACAAAAAAAAACAATTAAATTTGTCAAACAATATAGTCCTTTCTTTCTCTTTCTTTAATTAAAAGCATTGGAGTCTTAAAGAGATTTGCTGTCACTGAATCTCTTGTATAAACTAGCAGTTATTACTAGTGCGAACGTGACATAATCAGAGTATTAGTAGTAGTAATTATTTAATTACACTATTTACATTGTGAATATGACAACAAAGATGAGGGCAACCGTCCAAACAATTCATTTTTTGAACCAAATCCTTTTTGAAAATTCAATCCCCCTGAAGAAGGCCGGAGTGTACAATGGCTGAAACATCATGAATATGACAACAAAAATGAGGACTGCAGTTCAAACAATGTAGTGTAAATAGTTAGAATACCTCAGAAATATAGACAGATAGTAATTATTTCTATGCATTTGTTGCACCTGGAATGGAAAATTGAAAAGAGCAGGAAGCCATTTATCATGTTGCTTCACAAAAAACGGCCAACTATGAAAAGGAAAACAAATATCTTTTACTTTCTTTCCTCAATCAGTTTGTCATGAAAATATCCCATCTTTATAAAACTCTCAACTTTCAGAAGCTAAAATCTCTTTAAGCTATATGAATCACGTTCTATTGAATTTTATGAAATCTCAGATGAAAGCCAAGTAGGGAAGACCTTGTAAAACATTGTCTCCTTCAGCATTATGAGATGCATTCATTATTTATACAAGTCCATTACGCATTTAGTAAATTATATTTACTCTGGATCTTTACAAATTAATCATATCAAAATAGCCTTCAAAAATAAGAGAGTTATAAATTCTTGAAATTAAAGGAAATTTCACTATTTTGACATGTTTTCGCCAGTATAAACTCTGGCAGTATTGGATTCCTATTTGGCTGTGGTGCAGATCAATAAGCCTTGAGAGGCACATAAGTTGAAATCTTGCTCGTCATTTTCTTCCCTACAATCAATATTGCTATTTACATCATTCAGACTGTTGTCCTCATCTTTGTCATATTCGCAAAGATACGGGGTTGTATACCACTTGGGTGGGTGTTGGTCTTGGGCGTGGCGCAATGACGGTCTTGATTCACTCGTATTGTTTTCTTCTTTCTCAGCTGCTGATCACCAGTTGTTTTGTTTGGAGATTAAAAAAAAAAAAATCAACCAAAGGGAACATTAAATCTTAACTACTTTTATTCAACATATCAACGTGTACATTTTTAACTTATCAGTGGGGGTTGCTCTATCACCCGCCCCCACCCACTATGGAGCAACTTCCGAGACCCAAACTCAATGTCTACTGAAATCCCTTTCTATCTCTCTAACATTCCATGCTAGTTTTAGCCAATCAAAAACGACTTCCTTTGTTTTGTCTACCATCTGACCTTAAAGGTCAGCCTCAGAAGGTCCAAGCCAAAATACACTGCCACTAAAAAATAATAGTCTGAACCTATTATTTAACAATGGCTGTTGTATGCTTCAGCCTTATTCAGGTGATATATGTTGGAATTTCAAACCAAACCCTTTATTTAGTCCATGGGGGTAGACTGTTTTAATTCTATGCGCCATGCGTTTTTGGATATCCCAGTTAATTCTCTTTAGTAACTTAACTCTCCAAGCTTTTGTTCACCCTGCTTTGGTCAGGTATTGAACTCACAACTCTTTGGGTCAAGTGACTCTTTGGATTACTCAAGCAATGCTTTTATCCACTTGGGGACATCAGTGAATGACTTTTATATTAATATTCCTTATGTATAGACACACACACATATTGGGAGCACCTGTGATTTTCTTGCTCAGGCCTGTTCAGTATATATATATATATATATATATATATATATATATATATATATATATATATATATATATATCTATCTATCTATATATCTATCTATATATCTCAGTGTATGCAAAATTAAACAGAAAATATTGAGATTAATTGTATACTAAAACAAATTAAAACCTGATTAAGAGACTTTGCCTTTTATACAAACGAATCCAGGACAAAATCCAACTAAATTAATCCTACCAAATAAGCCAGTAAACAAGCAGCTACTGTGACCATTTCATCTTCCCTTGAGGCCAGGAGAAAGATTACAAAGTGACCCACTTTACAACAGAATGACTAAGAAAGGAAAATTTCATATCAAATATGATTGAATTCAAACTTTTCTTTACCCTTTAGTGTTTTTGTTTTTTTTTATCCCCGATCTAAAAAGCTCTTATGATGATAGAATGAGAATACAAAAATGATTTGTATGTATCAAATGTGTATAATGCCTTGGGGTGTAATTTTCAGCCATGTCTTGTGCTTAGACAAAAAGCAAGAAATGGTAAAAAGGAGCTTAACTTGAAGACACTAAGAGATTTTGGGTTCAGCAAGTTGTAAGATTTTCATTCAGTTTGGCAGGGGGGGGGGGAGATTCTCAGAGTTGCATCTAATGTGTATTCCTGTGCTTGGAATCACATATAATGATTCAGATATTTGGTAAGGCTGTCTAAAACCAGAACACGCATTCTTTTATAAAAGGTAATGAAATATATTGAGAGCTCAAGTTGGTAACATAAACACTAAGAAAAGATTTATAATTATTTGGTCCCAGTAGTAAAAAAATCTGTTACTTTCATTTCGGTGAAAGTCATATCTTACTTTGATGGCCTTTTCTAGCTTCTCCCAGACTGCATCTTAACCTTTTTAAAAAGGCCCAATGAATATTGTATATAAGGGGCTACTCTATGATATTAATTGTAATTTTTCCTTTTAAACAACAAAATACTATTGTGCATGTTGAAATCTTTAGATAATCTGTAGGTTCTAAAAATTTAGAAATTGCATATTGTATCAAAAATATGGTGACAATTTTTTTTTTTTTTATTATTAACCTGAGCTACTGGATTGGTTTTCATTAAACAGGTCACAGCTTTTTACATCTCTTTCTATTGGGTTGCTCATTATGAAATTGTTCATTTTGATATAGAGAAAAAAAATACTATTTAAAACAATTATTTAATCAAAATGATAGGTTTGCCTGTCATCCAGTTAACATTCCTCTTTGGTCTTTTGAACAGGAGTAGAGGTTTATTTCTTGTTTCAAGTTTAGGATTGGGCTTCTGGTTCCTTCTATAGTCTTTTACTCTGTAACCCTCTTCACTGAGTGGTTCTCGGGCCTTATACACGGTGAATATCATTGTAAATATCCTTCCCTAGTTTCTAGATGTTTATTCCACTTATTAGGTTGTCAATTTGCTTCTTAAAAAAGAAGCGTAATATAAAATTCATATAAAGCAACATTTAAAATGATACTTTTATGCTTCATCCCCCCCCTTTTTCCTGTATTTTCTAAAGGGTAATATGTTGTGTTTCTAGTTGATTTTAATAACATACACTTCATAACCACAAATAAATCAGAAAAGAAATCAAATGAAACTAATATTGATTTCAAAAACTATTTCATTCTGGGCAATATCTGTTAGCGAGTTGAATCTATGAAGACAAAACAGAGTATCAATCAACCTTTCCCACTAATAAACTTGAAAAATACAATTTGGTTAGTGATAAATGTCTCATACAAATAGGTTACTTAAGGCCTCAGGTTGAATTGCTAAGTACTTAATAGAGTCAAAAGTCAAAACTGATAAAACATTTGAAAGACCAAATTTTATGATGATAGGATTTTTTAGCTTTCAGTTTGATAATTGAATGAAACTTGCAAAAAAACAAAAACCCAAAGCAAACACATTAAAATACAATATAATGCAAGAATGACATTTTCAAATTAAACATGGGGATCTGATTATAAAAACAACTAATGAACTGAAAAGCCTGGCGTTTTTGGGAATAAAAAGCAATCATAAACAATTGATTTATTTAAAAAAAAAATCAAAACCAAAGTCATCAGCTAATAAGAAAGAAGGCAAAAGAAAATTAGTTTGATAGATTTTAGTAAGAGATTATTTTCTTACCTTTTTCTTTGATAACAATTATTGAAAAAAATAAAAATTTCCAGATTGACTAATCAAAACTTCATTCAATACTTAGAATACAGTTGGATCTCAGCATTCACAGAATACCAACTGTGAGGACCTCACTGTTTGTAAGATTGCTAACCGTGAAGACCTAACTGCAGAATTGCCAACCGTGAAGACCTGACTGTTTGCAGAATTGCCAATCAAAGATTTTACCATTTATAGTATACTATCCAATACACCCTGAGCAAATGTTGAACTTGTTAATATGTGCCCGTCACATTTACAGGGGCAGTGCAAAGTAGTATATTCAGCAACTGGTAGATACAATGAAACTGGTGAGCTGAATTCAAATTATGATTGATACTACATTTATTTCTTTTGCATTAATACTTTTGCGAAAGGCATGAATCCACCACTTCCTTTTACCAGATGTCTTGGACAAAGTCTTGACACTGGCATAACATGAAAGTTGAGTAATAAAAGGATTCATTCCTGCTATTGGCACTATATAAGCCAGTAATACCCGTTTTAATATACTTGGTGAGGAGGTAACCACCACCTAGTAACTCCCCCTTACTGTAGGAAGAACCTTCATAATTTCATAGAACAGGGAATAAATTTTTATTTATTTTAGATTTTAAATATTTCAAAATGCCTACACAACAAATTTTATGAAAATAAAACGCTAGATAACTGTTTTAATACAAACCGCTACAAAACCCATTCTATATTGGATAATATCTCTCAAAATTTTATTGTTTTGCTTTATGAATAAAAGAAAACTTTCTTTTATGTTAACTTTAAAAATCTTTTCAAATGCATGCACAATCAAAAAACTGCTTTACGCACATATTAAACACAAGTTTTTTTTTTAGATATAATATTTTAATTTCTTTCAGGTTTTGAAAGAAATATAAATGTGGGTGCAGATGGTTTTGACAGTGAGTAGGGGGGGGTAAGCTGAGAGAATAAAAAAGGGGGTGCAGGGGAAGGGGGCTTATACAAAATGAAGGAGAGAATATTTCCCTTTAATGCATTTAGTGTTTATTTTTTTCTTATTTAGATGAAAGAGACATATTTGCAGAAGCTCAACTATTGCTTGTTTCATTCCCACTGAGTGTCTATCTGTAATACCCAGCCCAGGGATTGAACTCACAATTACAATTCAGGGGGGGGGGGTGCATATATTATATACTTGTACAAAAATTTTAGAACAATCCAAAAGATGACAATGAATTTTTTTCAGAAACAATAAAAATATTCAGAAAGCAAAAAGAAAGATTATCTTAATTAATATGCGCGCACGTGCACACACACACACACACACACACACACACATTTATACATGAAGAAATATAGTTTTAAGGTCTGCTATATTTCTGGAATAAAGTGCTCAATATCAGAGATAGAGCGTATGTAAATAGAAAAGTGAACATTGAAGTCAACACTCAGAGCCAACAGACAATTGTCAGACCACCAATTGTGACTAACATGAAACAGCCTGTCACCTCTGAGTGTTGACTTCAATGTTCACACACACACGTGTGTGTATGTGTGTGTGTGATAAAAATATACTTTTAAAGTATGCTAAATTGTTATGGATAAAAGTTCTCAATACTGTGTCAAGCTTAATTAAAAAATATCAAATTATGAAATGTAAATGCCTTAACAATTGAAGTTTCACCATTTTGGTCAGGCTAGGCTATATTTTTATAATTTATAAGAAATGTCAAGGTAGGTTATGTTTTTATAAATTATAAAACCATAGCCTGACAATCCCTGACCAGAAGAGTGAAACTTCAGTTGGTAAGGTATTTATGTTTTATAATTTGACATGCGTTCGTATGTATGTATGTATGTATGTGCTTTAATAACAAATATTCTTCATGCCTAAAAAAAAACTTGTTGACGAGTAAATTACTGAAGCATACCATTTAAGGTGAGCAGATTTTGTAAATAAAGTGTTTAATATTAAGAAATAGAGCTAAGTTGAATGACTTACAGAATTTAAACAGAAGAAAATCTGTACATCAAACTCACTCTCTCTCTGTGTCTCTATATATAACCATATTAAAAAAAAAATTCAGTATCCCATCTCTTTCATGTGCATGTGTAATCACGCCAATGTAAGGATGAAACATGTAACACAAAAATCTTTCCCCACTACTTTGTCACAGATTTTTTCTTAAAAAAAAAAAAAAAAAAATAAATATATAAGCCACTGTAGGTGTTAATTGTTAAAAAGCAATAATTAACAAAGTAGTTTTGCTTGTCCAGTGAATCCTAATGAATTATTTTCAATTTACCTTGTACAATACTAAGCTTTATAAATATTTATAACACTTTATATAAATCAATGTTAAACCTATTTCTTACCTAAAATCATATTCACAGATGTAGACTATGATGACCAACTGAATTCAACTAAAACTATATAATATTATAATATTATAACCATGAATCTGATTATTTTGTGCACATCAATGTAAACATTAGTTTAGTCTGATGAAGCCCTAAAGGATGAAGCCTGCCACACAAAAAAGTTTGCCACTTTGTCATAATGTTATTGGTCCTGATCTGGCATCACAGTTTGTTTTACTTTCCTACAACAATAACATACCTTTTCTGTATCTTTTCTATAAATACTTTCATGGTAATTGTTCTGACAAGCTTTCCTCTTTGGTGCTTAGATTTTGTGAATTTAAGTGCAGTACTAGATTGGTAGCTAGGTCTCATCATTTTACAGTTGAAATGTCCACATGTAACTGTGAGTTCTATGTTAACAGTTTCTTCTCTCACACTTCTCACCAATGGAACTCATTTCTAGCTTTCCAGTCAACTTTGATCATCAAAACTTTAAATTCAATGCCAGTTGTTATTTTCTGTCTTCTTAATTCCTCTTTTATTGTTTCCTCTCCTTAATAGTGTTTTTTTTCCTTATATTCTCTAACACTTAGTAACCGCTTATATCTATCTTAGTGGCTTTATTTTCGGGTTAATATTTTGACTTTGTAGCATCTTGTAGTGTTGGATGAAACTAACCCTAACATAATCTTTCCATAAGTTCTATGCTAACAGTTTCTTCTATTGCACTTCTCACCAATGGAAATCTCTCCTGGCTTTGGTTACAACTCTATAGCACTAGTCTATATTCTCTGATGACGGATTGTCTTTAAGACCTATACGATTCATTTTACTTTTAGCTGTTGATCTAAGGAAATGGTTGTATGTAGAAGATAATGTAGACTTTTCTGAATGTAAGAATATGAGAGTCTCAATCTAATAAGGCTATTTTAAGAAGATGACTTTTCTGGTTAATATTTTGACTTTGTAGCATCTTGTAGTGTTGGATGAAACTAACCCTAACATAATCTTTCCATAAGTTCTATGCTAACAGTTTCTTCTATTGCCCTTCTCACCAATGGAAATCTCTCCTGGCTTCTTGCTTCCCAATCAACTTTGATCTTCAAAATTTTTAATTCCTCACCTTTTATTGTTCTCTCTCTTTAATAATGTTTTTTTCTTACATTCACACTTATTAACTCCTTGATTCTTAGTGGCTTTATTGCCTTGCTTTGGATGAAATGATAAAAGAAAGAAAATCAATAAACGACAGAGCTGGTTATTTGCTGCATATAGCAGATAAACAATTTGTAAAAAGACTTCTATGTTGTTACATATATGAAACGGTTTCAGCAAGGGGATAACAGAAACACTTCAAAAACATCTGAAAGCTTTTTGCACCATGCATTTAACATTCGCCCTGATATCTGAACAAAACAGCCTTGAATTGCATTAAGAGACATTGAGGAAAAAGAGTAATGAGACCTTTGAGACAAAAAGAAAATTGCTTTCTCACCGTGAAAGGCATACAGCCATTATCCTCACTCACTCATGGTATTCAATTCTTTTAGTCCTGCCAAAATTGCTCTCGAAAGCCATATGCAATCTCACTGATGAATTGGCACACTTCCATAGAAAAGAAATAATTAATATGTTGTCTTTTGTTCTGCAACAAGCATGGTTATCCTATTAATTATTCAGATTAGCATCCTCACCTTTGTTGTTTTTAACATAACTTGGTTGCTGGCTTCATCTGCCTTCTTCAGTATTATCCGAAGTTCTGAGGCCTAATGTTGTTATCTAGTGGTTTATTCTGACTGGTATCTTCACTTTTCTTGTTATGATCACAACATTTTGACCAGTACATTGACTGGTCTGTCTTCTTGTTAAATGAGAACTGATGTGAAATGCAGATGGAAATATCTATGTTGCCTAAGTGATGTCAAAAAGAAATAGTTTTTATTGGGAGGACGTGACACAGGCATCAGCTTTTATCAGAATTACAAACTAGAAGAGATTAACAAACTTACACTTAAAAATAGGATCCTTTAAATTGTGGACAAATTGTCACAATTTTTTCATTCAGATAAAAATGGAACAAAAATACTTGTTTGAAAAAAAGACAAATAAATACTTGCTTTAAAATTTTTGCAGACTTTCAAAGTCTGGATGATATATATATATATATATATATATATATATATATTAAAAAGAAAAGAGAAACTGCAAACGTTTTTGGTTGTAATGTGGATTTTTTAAAAAATGTTTTATTTTCCATAATTTTGCTACACGAGTTTCTGGTCTCGCAACCATCATCAGGCAAAGAGTGGAGATTTCCACATATTAAAAATAATTAATTTTTTTTCTTTGCTTTTTGATGTTAAATATTCTCGATATGAGACATTCACTTTTTTTGTTCTCATATCGAGAATATTTAACATCGAAAAACAAAGAAAAAAATTATTTTTAATAATATGTGGAAATCTCCACCCTTTGCCTGATGACAGTCACAAGACCAGAAACACGTGTAGTGAAATTATGGAAAATAAAACATAATATTTTTTAAAAAATTCACATTACAATATACATTTTAATATATATATAGGTATAGAAAGTGCCATTAAAAGATTTGCAGATTTAAATGCTAGGAAAAATGTCTTAGGTAGGATAATTAATGTTTTCTTTAGCTTGTGTTAAATTGTATATTGTAATAAATTCATTATTCTACTTTTTTTTGTTTTTTTCCTTGTGAAAATTAAAAAAAAAAAAAAAAAAAAAAAGTACTTGTAAGAGTACCAAAGTCCATGTTGCACGGAGTGACAGCAACCCTAGGCCGTCACTATATATATATATATATATATATATATATATATATATATATATATATTGTTTTTATAGGAGAAAATGCAGATAATCAGTTTTTTTTAAAAAATCGGGATGATTTATTAAATCAAACATTCAAATTAACTGTCAATTGTAAACATATTTCACCTTTGACCCTACAATCTTGCTAACCTTTAAAATTTGACAATCACTTTTATGTGAAATAACCTTCTGGTAAACATTTAAAACTTATACTTAGTATCTGTCGATATTTCTGAGATGAGGTATTATGTACATTATTTCCATTATTCGGACTAAATTTGAGTCAACGCTGATTTTAATTTTTAAATTTTACTCAAATAAAAAAAAAAAAATAAAAAAAAAATTGATTAAAAGGTAAACTGGTTTGAGGCATCTTTTGGAGATTTGAAATCCATTATATTTAAAGGAAAAACTAATTACATGTTTATTTAATGAAAAAAAAAGCCAGATCCAGTGACAGGGCCCAAAGACTGTGAGTTCAATACCCAGTTAAGGCAGTGGAGAACTTTCAGAGGGGAATTAACATGAGATAACTGATAACTGACATCCAGTAAACATGGCAAGTAGAACTAGAACAGTCTAGCCCAGTGAGCGAAATAAAGGGTTCAGTTCAACATTCCAACCACCTGAAGAAGGCCAAAGCATACAACGGCCGGAACATTGTAATAAATATGGCGACAAAGATGAGGACAATAGTCCAAATATTGTAAATATTATACTTAGTAAGTAAAATTTCTTCAATGTAATCTAGTTTATATGTTATTCCTCTAACATCACTGGTAATATTTTACCTATTGGTAGATATGTTTGGCTGGCATTTTAACATTGTTTTGTTTTATTAATACCGCATATAGAACCCTTTGGTTACTACAGTTGCATCTCAATTGTGTATAATTTATATATTTTATATGATCTATATACTTAAATGCTTTGTTCACTTTATTTAAATATTTTAGTTTAATTTTCTATATTTGTTAAATATTTTTCTTGTTTTTTCCTTTTATTTCTTAAAGAGCCATATTATTTACATATTAAAAAATCATTTTTGTTAAATTACATTGTTTCCTCAGTGAAAGTGTCAGTCGTTCATTGTCAACATTGTAGCAAAAGTTCTGTTTCAAATATTCCACATGTATCCGTTGCAATTTTAAATCTGTATCATGACATCTTAACACCATTTTGACTGGTTGAACTGATTATCAACATGTCTGGCTACTTTACATTTGTACGAGCTTATCTGTTGGGACAGCACACAAGGTCAGCTGCCAGTGGGTGCCAAAGATGCTTACTGCATAGCACAAACAGCACAGCAGCCCAAACGGTGCAGACCATCAACGAGCTGGGCTGGGAACTGTTCCCTCATCCCCCTTACAGCCCAGACTTTGCCCCTTCAGACTTTCACCTGTTTGGTCCCTTGAAAGCATTCACGAGAGGCACGAAGTTTAAAAGTGACGAAGTCAAGAGTGTTGTGAGCGACTGGTTGAGACATCAATCCAAAGATTTTTACGCTGAGGGAATACGGAAGCTTGTGCACAGATGGGAAAAGTGTGTGACAATGCTGGGAGACTACATTGAAAAAAAAAAAAAAACAAAAAGAAAAAAGTAAGCTTCTATCTGTATTAGAAGTCCTTATACCGAAAAATTCACCTTATTTATTGAATGACCCTCGTATATTTTCCTTATATTTTATTTTTTTCTCTCTTCCTTTTCTTTGTAGAAGAGACTATATCTTGTGTCTGTGTCTTTCTTATTCTTTATTTTCTTTCCTCTTTTTTCGTGGGAAAAGAGGTTGGAAATATTAAAAAATGTAATAATCCTCATTTACTACTGCCTGATAAGATGCGATGATATGCATTGAAACATGAGTGCATTTATGTAGCAATTTTACACATATTCTAATGTAATGTCATATAATAAAGTATATATATATATATATATATATATATATATATATATGGAGAGAGAGATACGCGTGCTTGCGTAATGAAGTGTAACATTTTTATATATGATCAAAAGAGTTTACTACATAGAAGGTTGTATTATTTAGAGTTTTGAATGTTTGTTTTCACTTGTTTCACTTGCTAGTTATTTGGTCAAACTCTCTGCCCGAGGGCAGAGAGGAACCCGGACGAAGCTATGCCGAAGGGCAGAGTCTTGTTCGGGGAGGTAGACTGTCCCTGAACCCGTTTTTACGGGTTCCAATAGGGAATATATTTGACCGAGCCTACGGGCTCAGAAAATCCACATTAAACCCGGCCTTGTGCCACATGTAGCCCTGGGGGGGGGGGGAGCCTAAATATTACTTGAGTGTGATGTTATTTTTTTTTTTTACTTTTAAAACACTGGAATTGCATGACTATTATCTAGTACAGATTGAGCATTTCAATATATTTTACAATGCTTATTGCAGATTATAAGTAATTTTGTTAATTCTTGGTGATTTTGATTTTCCATGAAGAGCTTCTAAAATTTGTAATCTTATTCCAAAGATACATGGACATTGAATTTCACCAGATTTCTTTCTTTATTCATAATGACTGAAGCCAAATGAAAGTTTAGAATCTAATATTATAAGAACTAATGTGAACCAATGGACAATTCCTTTACACCTTCAATACCAATAAGCTAGAAAAATTTATTAAATAAATACATATAACTTGTCTTATACTTACCATAACAACATTTTATAAGTGAACATTTGCTGCCTAGATACAGCTACAGTTTAGATGTGTACCTATGTACATTATTTATTTATTCAATAAATTAAAAGGCCAAGTTAGCCAACTAAAGAGTTTTGCATTAAAATGCTACCCAGGGACAGATGTTTCATAAATCCATTGAACTTATCAGATCTCATATCAAACCTCTGGGCCTGATGAACATTTTGATGCAAAACTCTAGAATCGGCTAACCCGATAAATCATTTCAACATTTTTCTTGATTTATTGAATATTATCACTCAAGCTATCTATCGAGCACTTTTTTGCTGAAGTCCTGCTAGACTGAAAAAAAAAAAATTAATTCTTGTGATTAATATATATATATTATATATACACACACACAGATCTAAAGATCATTGTGTGAAACGGTCAATTATATTTTTATTCATTTTGTTTTTTTTATAAATATTGTGTATTTAGGTAGCAATCCCTCTTTTATACAAGTTTCATTAAAGACAACTGACAAGGTACTGCGATTAAGCTTTTTATTTCATTTCAACTGGGGATAGTGTATTTCTATGATATTTCTAAGATTCATCTTGGTTATAGTTGATAGTTCTATAAAAGCCAACTACACGTCAACTATAGTACCTTATCAAAAATAACAACACACCTGCAAAAATAAAACTACGAAAGACCAACATTATTCATGAGTTCAAATACCCTATAAGGAACTCTGTTCCTGATCAAACTAAACTCATAAATAATTACATTGGTCACACTACTACATGCCTATCCAGATGACTTATGTTACATCTATCCAATCACAGCTCCATTAGAACTCGTTTAAAACACACACACATACCTACCAAACTCCATCCGAAACATACTAGTAGAAGATACAAACATAATAATCTCATCTACATGTAAAAAAGATTCAAAATAATGAAAACCTTAATAATGAAAAATAAAAAGCCAACACTCAATAATTTGAACTATGAACACGGCCACAATGTTCTGTGTTCAGAAAATAAGACACCCCTATAACTCTAAATACATACATAATACAACTCATACATTCAGTTAAAATCATCCTTGATAACGGCTAAGCGTATAGCTGAAAGCACTCAGAAATGCAGAACTTTTGGACAGTTTTTACACACTTTGTGTCCTGAAAAGAAAACACTTGCAGAAACACACGAGGATTAAATAGAAAGCTAAACGCAGAACCTTGTCAGTTGTCTTTAATGAAACGTGCGTGTGTGTGTGTGTGTGTGTATAAGATCACTGTGAAACTGTCAAAAATCTCTTATGTAAAAGTCAGTCTCTATTTAGTATCTGAAGATTGTATTGTGCATGAAACTCTGAATTGTGCTATTGGTTAGGAAAATATATATATATATATATATATATATATATATATACACACTGAGTATCTCTGTTATATTACATCAATACTATTTTATTAACATCAGCTCTCAATGTCATAGATAGATAGATAGATAGATAGGCGACAGTCTGTTTCATGCTAGTGCAATTGTCAGGCAACTAGTGCTGTTATTTTTCTCGGCTATTTATATATCTAAATATATTTTATATATATAAATAGCCGAGAAAAATAACAGCGCTAGTTGCCTGACGATTGCACTAGCATGAAACAGAAGTCAACACTTAGAGGCGACAGTCTATGTTCACTTTTATATTTACACAAGCTCCATCTCTGATATTGAGCACTTTATCCCATAAATATAGCACACTTTAAGACTATATATATATATATATATATATATATATATATATTATATATAAAAATAAAATGAGCGCAAATCTATAGTGTTGGCAGGTTTTAATGCAGATTATGCCAATAAAAGAAATTGACCATAGCCACTGTCCTAGACTAAAAGAACCTATTAAATAAAAATAATGAAATGAGGTTAATGCGTGATTCATTTTGGAATCATCTATGTGGATTAGTTTACAAAATAGAATTGTTTCCTAATGCTTACCACCTGATGAACCAGATAAGATGAAACTGCAGTAGTAATTAAACCTTTTATTTTTAACTTGGATTTTATACAGCCCCATTTTCCTTTGAGCACTTTTCACTCCTGCAACATTATTTAGACAGTAAAACTTACTTCTGATGCACATCTACACTCATCATTTATACAAGTGGTCATTCTCTTATATAAAATCAGGGTGTTGAAATGTACTTGGCCTGATGCACTTCTGACAAAAAAAAAAAAAAAAAAAAAAAAAAAATTTGTTTAATTATTTGGTCAAATAATAAAACAAGATTTTTTTTTTTTAAAGATTTTCTAGGTTGAAAACTTTTCGGCATCTCTTTATTTCAACTAGAAGAAAAACCATATTCTCATGTTGTCTTGGATAAAAAAAAGGAACTCCACTTGTTCATAAAACAAAAAAAAAATTTTTTTTTAAATGTTCATCATTTGGAACTATTGTAACTTTGGCTTGAACAGGATAACAGGATCAAAATTCACCTGAAGAAGGTTGGAGAACAGATGTATGTAAATGACCCAATATCTGTCTATATTTCTGAGATGAGGTATTATGTACATTATTTACATTGTTTGGACTATTGTCCTCATTTTTATTGCCATATTCACAACGTTTCAGCCATTGTACACTCTGGTCTTCTTCAGGTGATTGGAATTTCAAACTGAATCCTTTATTTCATCGACTGGGGTAGATTGTTTTAGTTTCATATGCCATGCCTCTCCCGGATGTCTGTTATCTCCCTTTAACAAAAACTTGGAGAGTTTTTTGAGAATTGGAACTAGAACAATTTACCCCAGTGGATGAAATAAAGGGTTCAGTTCGAAATTCCAATGATCTGAAGAAGGCAGAAGCATACAATGGTCGAAACGTCGTGAATACGGTAATAAAGATGAAGACAACAGTCTGAACAATGTAAATAAATGACCCAACTTCCATTTTACCTTTTTACTACCCCATTTTTTGATTCACTCATATTTCGCCCAACCATATGTTTCTTCTCTTCTTCACAAAGTCTCGTTAAACTATATATTTACCACTTTTGACTGCAGTTTGAATATAGTCATACTGTAATTGCTAATCAACAACTTATCAATACAGCTAGTTTAAGACTTGTAATTTTGCTCACCTTAAATTACACCCTTGTGCAAATTAATTGAAACAAAATGAATAATTCCATTACTATTTACTTTTTCTCGTATTTTTCCAATGACAGTGCAGATGTTAGTACTTTGTACGTCTATTCCACAAAGTTGTTCCTTGCAAATTGACCAGATTCTTGATTGGATTTATATCAGGAGAGTTTCCAGGCCAGTCAATAGTACTTTGATTTACTCACTGGTAAGTCTTGCCAGTGTGTTTGTGGAACATTACAATTTTTGTACGCTTCTTTGGAGTAATGTCTATCGCAGACAATGGCCATAGGACAACTAATCGACAGTCGAGACAGTAGTGTCTGGTTGTGATAGAAATCTGATGCAATCACAGATGATGTAATATTTTTCAAGGTCAAACAAATTTAATCATAAACCCTGAAAATAGATTCATATTACTGCACACCACTGCAAATGACCTAATCTGAGGAAAAAATAGAAATCAATTACACCCCGTCACTCCAGTGGGTCTAAAACTGACTATATGATGAAAGAAAGGGAAACTAAAATAGTTGTTTCAATTAATTTGCACAAGGGAGTTTGAGGTACGAGTTGAATGGATTTTGCTTCCCAACAATCAATTCCTGGTAGCCTTACTGTCACGAGCAACATCATTTTTTTCATTCATTTACTTTCAGTCATCTTAATTCACTTTCATTTTTATTCATTTTCATGATTTACGGATTCTCTTGTCCTGCTAATTTTTTGTAAAAAAAAAAAAAAAAATTCAAAATTCTTCGCAAATTTAAAATAGTACTCAGTTTTTTTTTCTTTTTTTTCTCTTCCAGTTAATATACAGATTGACAAATTTATATTCCGTGTGACTTAATATAAAACTAGTTTGCATAAACTATCAAAAATAACAATATAGCTAATTTATTAATCCCCACATTTTTTTCAATTATTATTATATACTGCTCTTTAATGGAGTCAGTCTTTTCACTTCCTGATTTTGTAAAATCTTGGAAGAGTTTACCAATGTCATAAAAAAGACAATGCCACCTGGTATCGCCAGTGCAAGGGAGATAATTCAAACAACAAAATTTTACATGAATTACAAGCAAGAAAAAAAGAAATCATTTGATGTATTATAGATACTTGATGATAATGTAAAAAAAGGTTCATATTTTACAAGAAACCAGCAATTTTTTCCCTCTTAGGCTTCCCCTTAGTTGTTATCTTCTTCCTCTGCTTCATAGGGAGAGATCAGTCACCTTTATACACACCTTTTTCACCCAATACAAGGCCAAAGAGCCACTCAAGCTAGAGGGATATTGCGTCGTGTCGCATGAGCGTAAGAAAGTGCAAAAAGTGAAGTTCTTGGGGGCTATGCAGGAAATATAACGGCTAACTGTAGACTTGAAGAGGTCAAGATTTAATTTATGAATGACATTTCAGAGTTCAATTGGATACGTCAGAAGTATGGTGTGGAAGGAGACTTAAAAAGGAACCAGAAACCCAATTAATGAATGAAAAAAAATTAAAATGAAATAAAACGGAAGAATGAAAATGAAAAGTTGCATGAAAGAAAATGAAATAGAATGAATAAAAGAGAATTAAAAAACGAATGAAAATGAACGAAACAAAATGAAACAAAATGAATAAAAGCAAATGAAAAAAAAACCCCGACTGAAACACATAAAATGAAGAATCAAAACAGAAATTGAATCTGAAAAATTGGATTTGTATTCTAAGAGCTTCTCAGCTGATAACAGAAGTTTCTTTCTCTAATCATATACTTGCAAAATCTAGGATATTCAGAGACTTCATATTTGTTTTTCAAATGCTGTATCCCTTCTTGTGAGTCATCTCAAAGATTTTTCATTTGGGGAAAATTGATGTGCGTAGAAAGTTTCTACGTAGAAGTTTGATTTTTGTTGAACAAAAGAGAAAAAAGAAAGCAAAATGATAACGGAAAAAAAAGAAGAAGCAATAATGAAGAAAATATTTCAAACAAGTCCGTCTAAAAGAATTTGCCAATAGAAGCTTTGGAATAAAATCAATACCGAATAATTCACATGAAATACAAAAAGAAAAAGAAAATAGCAGCAAAGTAAAATGCAATCAGAACTGGTTGGAAAATATTTTACAGATCAAATATCAAAATGAATAAATTCTGAAAGTGATAAGAATTTTGTGGAGTGGGGGCACTCAACGAGAGATCTGATAATCGTACTCTTCTATTAGACAATAAATGCCATTATGTATGTTGTAGTATGACAATAGCATAGAGAAGTATTGCAAGGCTGAAATAACTGTTGCCTCTCAGGAAATGTTGTCGCGTAGAAGCTTTGAAAACACATATGAGGATACTGATGGATGTGATACTCAAGACTGGCATAACCCTTCATATAGATATTCATATTATTGATTTATACAGATTTTACAAGTACATGAATGTAATAAACAGTGTGAGAAAAAATTGCTATGCAGGCTGAGATAGTTTGGATAGACTTTTAGCAATATAGTTTGGTTTATGGCATATCAACCTCAATGGGTTATTTAATGCCGACAAAATATTTTGAAATGTTTGATCACTTCAGATTAATGAGAGTATCCCCCAGGGTTCTATCCTTGGACCTACACTGTTTCTCATCATCAACAAAATTCCCAATGTCATCAATTCCCAACTAAGTATTTACGGTGATGGCACAACTATTTACCTGTGTCTTCAGACTAAGTCAGATAGGTCTGATGAAATAAAACTAGCAGCTGCTCACAAAAATGACTTCCAATCAGTTGTTAACTGGGACAAGGAATGGCTTGTAAACTTAAACACGTCCAAAACGTAACTTATCTTTTAATCATTATAGAGAATCTTTGTTGTCTTCCATAAGTGTAACTCATCGTGCGTTCTTAGTCTGCCGCTTTTCACTGATATTAAGTGGAATGACCATATTGAATCATTTCCTACATCTACTGCTAGGAAAGATGGTTCACTGCATCATTCGAGACAATCTTTCTTGTCAGAATCCATTTTGCACATAAATCTACCATTTATCTGTGCCTTGAATATTGCTGCCATATCTGGTCAAGTGCTCCTGCTATATATCTCGAGATTCTTGACAAAATCTAAAGAAGGGTCTGTAATGTTATTGGTCCTGACATGGCATCTCAGTTTCAGTTACTTTCCCACTGCTAATAAACAAAAATCATACAGTGGGAGGTGTGCAAAAAGTGGAGGTTTACAACGAGTAAAGGAATGGTACAACCATAAAGCAGGGAAATTCTTTGAGTCATAAACATGCAAGATTTTGTGGGATTTTTCAGAACAAATGGATAAGAAACCAGACAAATTGGCAGAAGATAAAACAGAAAAAGAAGGGTTAATCATTGACCCAACATTCCCTTTTGATACAAGGAGAGACAAAGAAAGAGAAAGTAATCAACTATGACCCATTGAAGTCTCAACCAGCTAGGCTTTGGAAGATGAAATAGGCTGTAATCATAGCAGTTGTCATTGGTGCACTTGGTATGGTGACTGATAAAATGGAGACATGGATAAAGAACATTGGTTCCGATTGTCCAGTGGAACTGTTACAGAAAGGAAGCATCTTAGGGACAGCAAGAATAATGTAGATGTGATGAACACTTACAATCAGAGGAAAATTACGTGTTACCTGAGGCTGCTGGTAGTGGCCTGCTATCCATGCATTAATTAGTAGATATTAAACCTCATCCGAGACAGGAAGGAAACTGCAAGAAACTGCTATGAACATCACCCAGACCCACTTAGAGAGATAGGGCCTGTAACAATTTTATGATACTTTACAATACACACAGACAGAACAATCAAAGCTAATCACCCAGACATTGTGATCAAAGACTACAAGAACAGAATGTGTTTTCTTATTGACATGGCAGTCCCTGTAGATTGTAATGTATCTTTGAAGGACCTTGACTGGAAATCTAAAAAAAAAAATCTCAATAACTGGGTTACCTCCCTTGACATTACTGTATGTGTATGTTTACATCATAAAACTTAATCATACAGTACATGTTTAGCGTTTTTCACTTCACAAGTAAAAATCAAGACACTGATGATGATGACATTGTGCAGATGTCAAAAGTACACAGAATAAAATGACTAGACATCAACATCGTAATTTGCTTTCTTCCTTTAATAAGAAACTTATCTGTAAATATGAGAAGATCCAATTAAGAATAAGTAGACAAAACTTGTCTAAATTATTTAATGAGACATGTCATATATATATATATATATATATATATATATATATATATATATGTGTGTGTGTGTGTGTGTGTGTGCACATCTTGCAAAAGAGTGTATATATGCATAAAGAAAGTAATTTCTAAGTAATCGGATTTTTTATGCAACATTATTTCCTACTACTCTAAAGACATTCATTTTGTGGATACCCATGCTTGGTAAAAGCCCTGTACCAACATGTGCATTTAAATGACTTAATAAAGGCGGCTTATGTATCTGGGGGTAGAGGGTAAAGACATGGATTCATACCTTTCCCAAGAGTATTTGCACATAAGTGAATGTAACAAATTCAACTGAAATTTGAACTTGGTTCACTGATACCTCATTTTGAACTGCTATCCCCAACATCACCATAATATTGGGATATGCTGTATATGAAATAAATGCCATTGATACTTCAGTATCATTTGTTTGGTTCCTAGGCAGGATTGTTGCCCCCCCCCCCCAAATAAACCCATTTGACCTCTGGGTGAAGTGGTCAATAGTCTGGGAGAAGCAAGAAAGTGAGGTTGAATAGGACATGCTTTTGCACATACTGCATCATCTGACCAGCCCAGACTTGGAACTTGCAGGCGAAAAGGAACAGATGGAGACTCGACACTGAGGACGAATTAAAGAGATGCAAAAGTAATTAGAAAGAAGCAACAAGAAGAGTCTTGAACCCAGTTTGGTGGACGATTGATATCAATGGCCTGCGTTCCTCAGGGAGCAAAAGGTGCTAATAATCAATCAGACCACCACATAATTATCAATATGTATTTATTTATATATTTCCTGTCCCATTTGTTAGGGTAAGGGAAGTAAATCAGCTTAGTAAATTTATGAGTGATTACTTCCTTTAGTCATTTTAATAATCTATATAAATATATTTATCTGCATTTAGACAAAATTACTTTGAGTAAAATGAATCAATTAATCCTTTTGCTCTTACATTTCTTAGATTGCAGTCTTATTGTTCAAGACTTTCATATGAGACACTCAGATACCTTAGTCTATTAAGTGATCATCTTGGTTTTAACTTGGTCTTGAAATAGGCTTTATTGTTGTTGTCTTTGTCATTTTGTTGCTAATCATTTTATTCCAAGTGATATTTCCATTCACTGTTATATTAAACCTAAAATTTTTAACATGAAAAAGATATTGAGCAAAAAGCAATTTATATAATACCAGGAGTAATCAATGAATCCTAGATCATGCCAGAAGTAATCAAGGAATCCTAGATCACGCCAGGAGTAATCAAGGAATCCTAGATCACGCCAGGAGTAATCAAGGAATCCTAGATACCATTGAACATCTAAAAAAATATAAAGGAAACGTATTAATTCAATGGGTTATTCACCTCTATTTTAGTTCTGAATTCTTCATCTCCATTTTATTGAATCTCAAGACATCGTTTCAAGAATTTTGTTTCATTGCATCTCACTATTAAAACTTTCTAACAATTGCCGCCATATTTGACACCATGGTACACTAGTTTTCATAATGATCACAATGAAATAAATAGCTACCAAAATGTTTAAAACTATCAAACTGATTTTATTACAATAATAACATTTTAAATGAATATACAAAGAAATGACTTTGTAGCTCAGCTGAACAAAGAAATTTGGCCAGTGCAAGGCTGCGGATTATTGCACATTAAAATATAAATTTTATATTGTTAATGCCCTGTTGACCTTTTAATAATTCGCTTACATAAAACATTAACAATATTTTCACAATTAATTCTGCTTCTCTCTCCTTAAAAGTTTTTTTTTTTACTCATATTCTCTCATACTCACTAACCTCTTGCATCTTAGTGGCCTCATTGCTTTGCTTGGGGTGAAATGATAAAAAAAAAAAAAAAAAACCAAACAAAACCTTATAAACACATTGTTGCCATCAATGTAATTGCGTATTAAACATAATTGTTTTATTACGATAATGATGGTTCTGAAGGACATAATTCTTAGTGATCAATATTTAATTAACGAACAATATTTAATTAACAAACAAGAAAGGTGTAATAAGTACTGTTAATATTACATTGTTATTTTAATTGGTTGGAAATGTTCCAATTATCTTTCTTTTTTACTTTTTTAACTTTTATTTTTTTGAAAAATAAATTAAATAAATGATTTCCTTTGTTTTCTTTGTAAAATGTAATTTTATGATTTACGACCAGTCTCATAACAGTGATAATTACTACCTTTGTCCCACAATATCTGCTACATTTGCATATACATTTCATACACTAAATGTAACAGCTATTATGGGACAGAAGTAGTATTACTTAGTTAATTTTTGATATAAAATGAAGAAAAAATAAAATCAACAAGAGAAGAGTGCCTGAAGTCATGTGAAAAGTTTCATTTCTGTTCACTGCATTCAGCTTGAAATTTTCGCCAGTGTCAAATTACTCACCAATTATATTATTGACCTTAATCAAGCACTTGGCACTTCAAAGACCTTTATTTTAACAATCCAAGAAAGCTAAATATTTCAAACTATCTTTCTTCATCTACTTTTGAATGTATGCAACCATATATCCCTTCTGTGAACAACTCTCTTACCTTTGTTTTTAAACATTTTTTTAAATATTATTTTGTGTCAGATCATTTCATCTGTTGTATGAACATTTCCTCTTGCATATCCAAAGTACCATTACCTCTTCATGACAATTCATTAAAACTACAGACTTCGAAAAAATCTGATTTATTTTCCTGAAATGAGCTACTTTTACATTTGCATATACATTAAATGTAACACATATTATGGAACAGGTGATATTTTTACATCTGTCCCACAATAGTTGTTCCATTTTTAAACAGATTTCATACACTAAATGTAGCACCTATTGTTGGACAGTAGTTACAGTTTTCTTTGTTTATTCCTTACTATCAGTAATATAGAAATGTGTATTTGACTTTTTTTTTTCTCAGTCTGGCACAAGACTAAACGAGATGAAATTGAAGCAGGAAGATTACATTATACTACCTGCCTTGGTCAAGTGATTAGAATGTTTGTTTTCCGGCCACAAGATCTGGGTTTGAATTTCTCTATAGTCAATTTGTGACTTCTTGATGTTATCGGACTGGGGAGGTGATCCCAGTGGGTGGCACCTTTGGAAAGTGCCTGAAAACCATACAAGGGGTTGACCCAATTCTTGTGAATGAAATCAGCTAGTCGGAACTATTTGTGAGCTGCCAATGGTTGTGTTAACACAAAATCACAATTGACCGTACCGGCCTTGTTCAGGCTGTTGATCGTGCCAGATAATGTGCTCCCTCCCAGGAATTGTACCTAACGTCTGCTCAGCATAGTTGCAGTATAAACCACAGAAGGGCTCTGTGGGTGTTAAACAAAACAAATGTACCTGAGCAGGAATCTGCAACAGGGATTGGCCAGTCATCATAATAGACAGGCATATTTGGATATAAGCAACCAGCCATTATATCTGCCTTGGAAATAATCATTCAAAATCCTGGTTTTATGTGGGATCAAATCTTGAACACTGCCTCTATTAGGGAAATGCCCAACTACCATTACTTTCACGCAAGCTATCATATCTGAAATTAGTGAATTAAGTTCATATTCTGGTTGAGGCTGATTGCATTGATTTTATGTCCTTGGAAAAGGCATGAATCCACCTCTCCCTGAGCTCTGTCCTATGTCTATGTATTTCCACAAAGGTCTCATCACTAGCATGTCATGGTGATTGAAAGTGAAAAGAGTAATCATATCAGGCATTCTTCCTTGTTACTATTTTCATGTAAACCAGTACGACCTGGAGAAGAAATGGTCACTACCAACATGATATACTGATGATCTCTTAGATAATGAGGCCCAACTAACCATCCTTTGCTTCTAATGTTATTCCGTGCTGTACTGTTAATTATGAAGGCATAGTGGAATAATGTTTAGTAACTCAGATTGAGGAATTGGAGAACTGAGTTTGAATTCCAGTACAGTTGGTTACATACTCTTACATGCAAATACACTTGAGAAAGGTATGAATCCATCTCTTCTCCCCCAAGCTATGAGTAAATAACAGGACAGAATGGATTCTATAGCCTTGGCTGGCAACTGGTCTAGGTGAAGGACAAATCTGAATTCAAAACCCCGACTATGAGTTAAATAGCCTCACAAACCCACAATTGGCTAAGTGTGGTGAGTATGGCTGCACACTTTTTTTAAAAAAATAATGTTCACCCAATACAAGACCCAAGAGTCACTCAAGGTAGAGGGTTACTGTGTGGTGTTGTATTAGCGTAAGAAAGGGCAACAAGTAAAATTTGGGGGTTATGCAGGAAAGATAATGGTTAACTTAAAACTTGAAGAGGTCAAGATTGTAGTGATTGGGATGATATCCCACCAAGCTGTTCGAATAGAACTTCCTCCTTACTATTGGAATATGGAAGGAATAAGGCTGATTCATTCTTGTGTATGCAGTATGGCGGGTCCCATTTGTAAAGGTCAGAGGTGGTGGGACTAAGGAATGTAGATCGTCAGAACACATGTCTTCGAAGTAGTGATAGAGCAATAAGTGACTCAAGGTATTGGGTGACAGTGTTGGGGCGTACGAGCATAAGAAAGGGCAAGAAATGAGATCCTTGGGACTGGGCAGAAAAGATAATGGCTAACTCTAGACTTGAAGAGGTCCAGATTTAATTAGTGGATAAAATTTCAGAGTTCAGTTGGAGACGTCAGAACTATAGTGAAGAAGTAGACTTTAGAAGGAACCAGAAACCCTATCCTAAACAAGGAACAAGGGATAAACCGCTAATGCTTTTCAAAAGACCAGAAAGATGTTGCATATAAGGAAATAGGGATAATCCTCCAACAGGAGTGTATAGGCCCTGGATTTCCATTTGAAATAGGGAGTGTATAGGCCCTGGATTTCCATTTGAAATAGGGAGTGTATAGGCCCTGGATTTCCATTTGAAATAGGGAGTGTATAGGCCCTGGATTTCCATTTGAACTGTTGACTAATTACTAAAAGTCATACTCTTGACTTTTACCACGACTATCACAAGGAAGAACTTACATCATCATCATCATAGATCATATTTTTAATGTTCAATAATGTAAGCATTCATAGTATTATCACTTTCAATTACTTGCATTATCATCATCATCAGCAACATCATTATCTGTAAATGATTTTATTAGGTAGAATTAATCATTACATTACTTGGTAGTTGAAGCCATAGTAGCAGCCTGGTTATTGAATGGAGACGAAAGGACATTTCATCTTTAAGAGATTTGATTCAATCTCTTCGCATTGGCCTACAAGAAGAAGAATCTGGTTGGAGAAGCAGAGGCGAACATAACTGCACGGATCAATATGTCTTTTTCAGATTTATCGATTAAGCATATTTATAGAATGCACAAGATACAACATAATGCTGGCAGCAGGAGGCGTTGTTTACTTTTTTCTTCTATAATTCAACCCATTCACATATTGCAGTATCTTACAGTAGGAATCAAGAGGATGAATAAACAAACAAGAAAAACAGTGTTTACATAGAACCTGACATCTGCATGCCTTGACGCACTGAAATATGCAGATATTTGCATGTAAGTGTGCACATGTAGAAATAGTACATGCATACATGTGCGCATGCACATGTATGCATCAAGTACAAATATGTGTATAAACGTCACTGCATACACCTGGTTATATAAAAAAATATGCATGCTGAAAAAAACACAGAGGCTGATTCATACAGATATTTACATAAAGAGCTTTTAACTTGCACACATATTCCATGAACTATTTGCACTAATATTATCATTTTGGCCAATGCATTCTTTGGTCTTCCTCATTGCCTGAAAGGAATTATTATTATTCCATGATTTTTTTCTTTTTACTGTGGTTTACCCACTACAAGGCCCAAGAGCCACTCAAGGTAGAGGGTTAATGAATTAGGTTGTTGCAAAGGCATAAAGGGAGGAGGAATGTGCAGGAGAGTATATAGGATAGATAATGGTAGACCCAAGACTGCGGTTAAGATTGTGGTGGTCAGGAAAGTATCATCTTGGGAGACTGTTCCATGATGTAATGATCCTAGAGAAGAAATATAAAGGGAATGAGGATGATTTGACGCCAGGTACATGGCATAGTGGGCCCTAGCCATGAAGGAATGTTGGATACTTAGTTTTATCTGCTCATTTTAACTCAGGGATTTTCAATTTTCCATGTAACATCATTGGGGGTTCACACACAAAAAAAAAAAAATAGCAAATTGTGGGTTCATGGTAATATTTTAGTGGTCCATAGAGCAATTTCACTTTGGAACGGTGGTTACAACTGAAAATTGGAATTCCTACAGTAATCTACACCATATTAAAATAGTAAAAAAAACAAAAAAACACTAAAATAAGCAGAAAACAAGATAAAGTGATGTAAGTTATCGTCCTTTTTACTCTACTGGATGCTTTGATTATAAATGTTGAATAAAAACTGAGAAGAATAAATAAAGGAAGGATTATATATATATATATTTATATAAAGAAAAATTATATAAAGATTATAATTTATTATATAAATTTAATATCTTAATAAATAATATTAAATTTAAATATTAATAAAATAGGCAATATAAAATACATAAACAGCACAGCTTTAAACATTTCTGGCAATTAAAGAATTGTAGTATTACACCTATTATCACATGGGATATTGTAGCAAGAGCCAAATCTTACAATGGGAAAAACAATAGATGTAATTTATGTCTTGTTGAAAAATTAGTTATCTTAAAGCACTTAAATAACCTTAGCTTATTAAACAAGAGAAATTAATTGATGATGCAGGCATAAAAATATCTATTCGAATATGTAGATCCAGATTAATTTTTAATGTAGTTTATGGTGTGTGTGTGTGTTTTTAAAGAACCAGTAATCTCCCTTTATGATTAATATAAAATATCAATATTTACACCTCTAAAATAATTTTTTTTACTACACACACACATCCCGTTTATTTTGAATGAGATATATTTTAAATTAAAATGTAATCCCAGTGCATAACTGCGCCAACATTGCAATAACTAGATATTTTATTAAAATTTAAATTACATCAGGTCAGTCTATACTCAGCTCCTGAAAGATTGTGTTGTGTATAAAACCGAGTTGTGCTTTCGGTGATTATATATATATATATATATATATATATATATATAAAGTGTATTGTGGCAGCAGATTATTATTTAAACATATATTGTCAAATATAACAGACAATGAATATCTATTATGTTTGATCATGAGCCGTTCTTCACTCTGTATATCTGCTTTAATTTTGGGTGAAAATAAAGCTTTCAGAGATGGCTTATGTGAGCTGAAAGCTTAGAGTAAGGAACAGCTTAATAAAAAAAATATCCAAATGTTGGACAATTTTTATCTTTATTTTCCAAAATTGGAAATGTAGAGAGAAAAAAAATTATATATATGTTAATAAATACACATATACCTATGTTTGATGTGTGACTTTGTTTCGTTGGTTAAGCAATATATATATATATATATATATATATAAAAAATTATTTTAATATGAAATGCGAGTAATACATAATATTATATGAATTATATTAGAAATAACCATTATTTTCATGACCCCCCCCTTACAATTATAGTGATTCTGATAATGGTAACCATTTCCTAATAAAGGAATCACTGATCCTTATCTAATGAGTAAAATTCAACAAGCCTTATGATCCACTGGTTGGGGGAGTATTTGGTGACTCCAATTATTTTTGACTTGGATTCAGTACAAACCAAAAATGACAACTAGAATTAATTAAGCTTACTACCAATGGTTTGCCTGAATGGCACATACTCAACTGCAAATCAGTGACTATGGAAAATATGTTTCTACAGAATGGCTAACCTCAGGAAATTAGGTGAGCTAACTTAAGAAGCTACAACGTCAATTAACATTACAAACAATCAATAATATTTGAGTGAATTATGAAGACGACATTTGTAATACAATTAGGTCGTTTTTCTACAATTAATGGGAAGAACAGATAAAAATAGAATGAAGCACAAACATATTTGTAATTAGAGTGATGTGAAGTTTGAAAGATGCATTGAATACATACACAAGGGTAGGGGAAAAGCCACCAGCTCTAAGAAAAAGATTTGAGATATTTGTTCATTTTGGTCAGGTGCCAAAAGTTCCCCAAACAACCCTCTGCAGGTTTAAAATTCAGAGTTGTTGTCCTTGCACATCGTTCGCACACACACACAAAGGCTATAGTGCCCAGTATGTTCTGATATTTTACCCATAGCTGGCAGGAGAAGAGGTGTATTCATACCTTTCCCAAGAGTATAAGTGAATGTAATGAACTCTGCTCTCTGACACTACAATTCAAGCCACTATCCATTACACCAGCATAGAATCAAATACAGATCAGAATCTGACAGAATGTTGTTTTGAATTTGTTCTTTACCCTATCAATTATATAAGTAGACATTGAAGTCAACACGCAAGGTGCTGACTTTAATGACCACTTTTATATTTATATATGCTCTATTCCTGTTACTGAGCACTTTGAGTGCTGGTACTAATAAAATAGTGCTTAGTGTATAATAACAGGGCTATAGTTTATATTAATACATTTTTTCACTGACTTGTAGCACAACTTAGTTTCATGCATGATGCAGTCATCAGGTGCTAATTGAAAATTTTTCAATTGGAGCCTGACGATCGAATCGTGCAAGAAACTCAGAGTTGTGCTACCATTGAGAAATATATATATATATATATATATATGAATGAAAAATATATAGTTTTAAGATATACTATATTTATGGATTAAAGTGTTCAATATCAGGGATAGAGTATACAGAAATATAAAAATGGACATTCCAGTCAAGAAATCACCACTGGTTGTTGACTTCAATGTCTACTTTAATATAAAAATATATATATATATATATATATATATATATATATATATATATGAGACAAAGTTAAACCCTTTTATATCAAAAGGATTTTCCACTTGTTCTTATTTATATTGTCTGAAGATGTTCATTCCAAACTCAATGTGTTGCAATAGTTTTCCAACTTGTCTTTTCTTTAATATTTTTCTCTCTCTCTCTCACACACACACACAAAAATTAATTAATTGTATATTTGCTATATTTTTGATTCAAAATAAATTTCAGACTACAGGTTGCGTCAAAGGTAACAGCCTTTTTTTGAGCTCAGCCTGATAGAACAATATGGAGTAATTGAGTGACAATCATGACAAGCAGACTTAACACCTGACTTTTTCTTGTGGGGTGGGGACCGAAAGATCTTTTTTACAGGATGAAACTGAAAGGAATTCCTCAATTAAAACAAACAATTTCTGATAAATGTCCTGAAATTAATATATAAATATGTCACCTGGTTTGTAGAAGTGTTGCTGATTGGGTTCAGTGTTGTATTAAACATGAAGGGGGGGGGGCATTTTGAACATGTTAAATAGTTTGTTAATCATAAATCATCTTTTCATGTCACAATATTTATAAATATTCTTAAACTACTGTTTTTTTGTACAATAAAAGTTCATAAATAAAATGGGTATCACTTTTGTCACACACTGAGTGAATGTGTGTGCGTGTGTGTGTATATATTTCAGAACAAAATTACCTAGCAAAACAATGATTCAATTTTACACCTGTCTCTTTTTCTGCATTAAATTCATTTGTTGAATAACAAAAGCCTCCCGCCCTACCAAAAAAAAAAAAATCGTATTTTTCTTCTCTTTTCAGATTCCGCTACTGCTCTCTTTTTTTTTCATCTTTTCCTCACGCTTCCCTGTGTCTCTGGATGAGAGAAGAGTATC
>OZ038479.1:141675640-141695640 GCA_964036315.1 Acanthosepion esculentum | reverse complement strand
CTCAGAGGTGACAGGCTGTTTCATGCTAGATGCAATTGTCAGGCCAACAATTGCATCTAGCATGAAACAGCCTGTCACCTCTAAGTGTTGACTTCAATGTTCACTTTTATATTTACATATGCTCTGATATTGTGTACTTTATCCCATAAATATAACACACCTTAAAACAATATTTCTTCACATATAAATATATATTAAAAATATTTAAGATTGTGTTTGTTGGTCATAATAAATAAACTTCTATGTATGGGAGACCATAATGATAATTAGCTTTATATTCTGACACTTGAAAGAAAAGAAAGAACAATCATTGTATGCGGTTTCCTTGTCTTTTTTTTGTTCAAAAACGTTTTAGCTGTGTAGCTTTTGCCCTTTCTCAAATCTGCTGTAGAAGGTCACACAGCTGAAATATTGTGAAAAAGAACAAAGATGAACAGATTAACTGAAAGAAAACCATATATAACAAATAAAATATTTTAACAAAATTCAGACAAGATGCTTTCGGCTTTTTTTCTTCTTTTTTTAAAGAGCTGTGGAAATTTTGACAACCCATTCGTACATGGTATAAGCCGCATCAGTTTTGCTGGTGAACAGAATTTTATTTACATACATTTTACTGCGAGAGTGCAGGGAAAAAAGGATAAAATTATGAAAATTACTTTAAGTTAATATTTGAATTATGAAAAAGAGAAAAGGGTAATTCTTAAACGTATTTTGATGCTTATTCATAAAACCTGCAGAATATTCAGCTCTTGAAATTTGTGAAGCACAATGTTTATACACATTTATGCAGTCATCCAATTAAAGGATTATATCAACCATCCAGAAGGTTAAAAAGGTTAAACTTTTCTTGCTTTTAATAGATATCCAAGGAAGATTATCAGTTGCTCTATTTTAACAGGGGGGGGGGGAGAGGAGGAGGACTCACATCCCAAAATTGGGTAAAAAAAAAAAAAAAAAAAAAAAAGGATAAGGTTAGTTTTTTTTAATTAGCTGAGCAAAGTTAAACTGAAAATTTATGCCTTTTGAATTTATACCCTATAAAATATGATCCTTTCCTTTGAGATTAGGCAAAAAAACAAACACTATTATATTCCTTTTACTCTACAGCAGTGGTTCTTAACCAGAGGTGTGATATTGGCTCAAAGGTGGTGCAAGGATACTGAACCATTAGGGTTGGTTTATTAAGGAAACACTAATGTAGTGTTTGGTAATCTGACATAAAAGTTTACATTGTAGAAATTTTACCAATTGTTACCACCATAATAGAGTAATTTTATTTTTTTGCTAGTATGAAAGTAATCTGGGTTTTTGTAATGCATTATTTCATTGTCAGTTATGTGAATAAAGTTTAAAGAAACACAATGGGTTTTTTGTTTGTTTTTTTTACACATGAGATCAATATTGTTTTTCATCAATTCTGGAAGTGGGTGCGAATCCTGGTTGGTAGTTCAAAAGGAGTGCGAGAACGGGTTGGTGGTTCAAAAGGGATACAAGAACTCGCTGGTGGCTTGGAAGGAGTGTAAACAAGGAAAAACTTTAAGAATCACTGCTCTACAACAGCTTTAATAAATCTGTAGGATAGCTATCCAATTCTTTTTAGATTGCATTTGTGCAATAAAAGAGCTGTTAAACGAGGTCCCTCCCCCCATTTAGTATACACTTTGAAAAACCTTTTTGATTACCTGCTTAATATACATTTGGTCTATTGGTTTGTATTAGTCATTAAACTGGTTAAGTTTCTGAATAAATATTAAGACTTTGAGCAAGTCTTTCGTTACCTATTTTTATGAGGCTTTGTTTATAATTGCCAGTCATAGACACATGTATGACATATGCTCCTGGTTTTTATACTGGCAATGCCTACATAATATTAGGCAAATCAATAGTCTGTAATAACTTAGAAAACGAACACAGTTGGTCTCTTATTCATCTTTGGTTTCTGTATCATTTTCTACTTCCCAGATAAAGTAATTAAAACTTAAAAAAAAAAAAAAAATAGAAAATAAAACAGCTAGTATACAGAATATTAATAAAAAGTGATTCAATATGTTAGAGAAATTTATGAACTTAAATTTTCTATTTTTGTTCATTTGAATCTATTTATATTGATTACACACACACACACACACAAAAGAAAGCATGCACAACTGTTTGATTTATTGATTTTGTATGAGAATGAAATTCTAATTTGAGCTTTACAAAAAATGTACACAAAAGAAATCAATTTTGAATAAACCGACACAAACGGGAGAGGGGGGGGTTAATAATAATAATAATAATAATAATAATAATGAGTTTCTTTTTCTTTTATGATTTTTCAATGGCCATTTGGTAATTTTAAGATGAGGCCAACTTATAGTTGGCTTACCCAAATCTCCGATTTCCATTCTTATGAGCTGTACAAGGATATAGGCAACAATTGTTTAATTCTTTGCTTCTTGTCGGAGTTGAAATTATGGAAATTATAACTGAATCATTCCACTTCAAAAATTTCTGCTACTGCTAAATCTTATGCCATGATGGCATTCAGCTCATAAGAGCCACATTGTCCGCTAGGACCTCCAGCAGATAAATTTGGCTCTGGAGGATGTTCAACGCTCTACCAAGACCGTGACAGTTGGAGGGACAATGTCCTTCCAGCAGATGTGAGGATCGTGACAGTTGGAGGGACAATGTCCTTCCAGCAGATGTGAGGGCATTGCCAGTTTGCAGATGGTGGATTGAACTTGGTAGAGTGGTTATAAGATTGTGGCAGAACATGACCAAACTTAGCAAACACAGTGTTGAGTGATGATGTAGAGGAAGTTTTTTCTTTTAATAATGTAATTAGTATTATATTAATTTAATTTGGAATTAATTTAAGTATTATATATTTTAAATAAAAGGAGGTTATGAATATAACGATTTTCTTTTAATTTTTTTTAGCATTTTCATAGCCATCTATGTTGGCTGGGGTAATTCTTTCAGGAACAAAGGCGTGGATTTATATTTTGATAAGATTCAATTCCTTTTCCAAGCCAATACAATTCCAATTGAGTGTTTGAGAAAGGCACAAATCTATTTCTTCCCTGCTCAGCTTTGGATTAAACATAACAGACTATGCTCACAATTCTTTGCAAAATGCAAAGAATCATCTGTAACGTAATCAATCCTGATTAGGCATCTTGTCCCCCACTCACTTTCTCACTGTGATCGCCTTCCCTCCATCTTTTCTACAAATATTTTCATGGCAACTACTCTGACGAGCTTTTTACCCTGTTGCTCTGACAGGAATTTAAGTGTGCTATTAGATTGGTATCTAGGTCTCACCATTTTACTGTTGAACTAGCTAGATGCAACCACCACTTCTACTACAACAGTTTCTTTTCTTGCACTTCCCACCAGTGGAACTTCTCAATTTCTTGTTTCCTTGATAACTACAATCTTCCAAAATTTAAATACAATATCAATTGCCATCTTCTGTTTTCTTGAACCCTATTTCTCTCTTTTTTGTCCTTTCCTCAATCCTCCCCATTCTCAGTCTTCACTTTCACTCCCTGTAACTCCTTGTATTCTACTGGCACTGTCTCCTTGCTTGGGGTGAAACAAATTTTAAATAAAAAAAAAAAACTTGCTAAAAAGTCAGAATTGAGATTTGATTTACTTAACTAATTATATTTCTGTTGTATCATTAAGGTTCATTGGATATGATTGAAGCCTTGTGAAGAAAATTGACCTTTTTCTTTCTTTAAATAAATTGGCTTTACAGCACCATTTATCTAAGAAAATAACAAATTCTAATTAATAATTAACTTAAATTAGGTTAACAAACATTACCTCTCATGAAGTGGCTGAGAAAAATCAAAACTTTCAACTCTCATAAAATTAAACATTTTAGTAAGCTTTTGTGAATCATTCTATTGAAATGGAGGACATTATCTGTATGACTATTTTAGACCAAACATTCATTTAAAAAATAATAAGTAGTTGTTTAATTATTGACCATTACATTTGTTAAATTTGTTGATAGATGAAATGAAAAATAAAACTAAATTACAGCAGAATATAAACAACATTAAAATTCAGTCCATGAGTCTTAGCTGCCTCAAGATTTTACAAGAATACAGAATTACTATTTACACTGTTTGGACTGTTGTCCTCATTTTCATTGTTATATTCACAATGTTTCGGCTGTTGTATACTCTGGCCTTCTTCAGGAACATATATTATTATTTAGTTGAAAGGGGGTAAAAGATTGTTCGACATGCTATGCCCTTTCCTAAGGTCACATGGACCAATGGATAAAAGTGTTGGGTGAAGTAATCCAGTGACTTGATACCCGAAGAGTTGTGAGTTCAATATCTGACAACAGCAGAGGTGAACAAAAACTTGGGAATTTGAGTTACTAAAGGGAAATAACTGAAACTGAGATATCCAGAAAAGGCATGGCACGTGGAATTAGAATAATCTACCCCCTGTGGACGAAATAAGTTTCAGTTCAAAATTCTAATGTATATCACATGAAGAAGGCCTGAGCATACAGCAGCCGAAACATTGTGAATATGAAGATGAAGATAAAAGTCTGAATAGTGTTATTAAATAGTTACAATACCTCATCTCAGAAATAGAGACAAATATAGAATTACTATTTGTTGATCTTTTTAATATTTCTTTAGAAGAACAAGTTGAGGAATTCAAGCTTATTTCAAGAATCAAGGACCCTCATCTTTGAAACAATTTTTCAGACAAGTATTCTCATCTTTGTTGAGTTTCAAATCTTAGGAAAGACATGTCACTTTATAAATGCATCTGCCTGAACTTATCCCAGATCCAGTCAGAGTTTCCAGAATATCTGGTAGAATTTTTTTTTCTTTTTACTGTTCAGCTTCTTTTTTTTCTTTGAAAACAAAAAAAATTCCAACATTTTTTACCCTTAAATAGCTTTTTTCAGTTTTTTTTTGCTTGCCTCAAACATCAACATTTCAAATTTAAGAGCAAAAATAAGAGTTATTTACAAATGGCAAAAATCTGTTGATCAATACAATTTGTATGGAGTGAAGAAAGTTGACATTTTAATTTGTCACGTAAAAATCTCATTTCAACAAAAGCTACAACATCTGCTAACGACAATATCTACTTTGACAAATAGAAAAGGACTGGCTGTACAACGTTCACAGACATCTGGTTGAAGTGCAGAGGCTGAGTGTGGGGTGATTACTTTGAGACAATTGAAGGCTTTACTTAGATCACTCGTCCGATGATTAATTTTTTGATCAAGCATTATGACAAGGTGGGTGGGAGAGTGTTTATTTGTAGAGTATTGGACTGGAGATTGCAAAGTCAACAATACTCAGTTTGTTGTTGAGCTGGACTAAACACCTTGGTAAATACTTAAAATGTACTAACCAGGAAGTGATCAATTATTATAATCAACCTGTTATGAAACAGTTGATGAAATATCTGAAAACAAGCTATTGGCAAAATTATCCCAACAGAAAGTAACAATGTGATTTAATTAAAAGCACATCAGATGGTTGCATTTGAAAATATTAAAATTAAATCCGATTCATATTAATGAAAATAAATGGAAGTTATCAAGAACTCTTCAGCTGCAGTTCATATTTTCTATTTTCTTGTATGTGCTGCATTCCTTCAGAACATAAGGTGATCATAGCTCTCCACAAGTTTCTATCACTTGTAGTTTTTTTTCTATCTTTGCTAAAGGCTCCCATCTCTCTTCTGCCATCCATTCACACAATCTCATTAAGAAAGTGGCAGCTGCTTTCCCCTATCTCTCTTGCCCTCACAATGTCCTGTGAGGGTTAAGTTTACCAAGCCTTCCTTCCTCATTACGTGCCCAAGGAATTTCAGCTGCTTTCTGTTACCATTTTCTTTAAGACTCCCTTGTTGCTTACTCGCTCTATGAAATTCTCAGTATCCTTCTGTAGAGCCAGATTTTTTTTTTTGCCTCTAGTTTTCTCCATTATCTGTGGGGAGATTGTCTAGTAGCTTTGGACTAGTAGTTTACCACAATTAGGGTTGTAGAGAGTTTGTAGTGAGTAGTTTTGACCAAACAACTCGCCCAAATCTATTAGATTACATCAGTAATATAAAACATTTGGAGAAAAAAAATCCTCCTTCCCACAAAAAATATCTTAAAAATGAAAGAAAAGAACTTCAAAAATAAATTCCAATTTTTAACATCCTTCTCATTATGCCTACATTTGGTCAACGGCCCTATTAGTATACAATTATTAGTAGTCTTATTATCAATATTATTATTTTTGCTGTACATTCATCTTTCGAATTTCCTTCACCAGCCTACTATATATATATAAGAAGCATATTTGGACAATCTTTCTTTACTATAGATATAATAAAAATATTTTCAATGCATAGGTACATATAATTCACAATTTTAAGAAACCCCAAAAACCTGGTGTTTACTCAAAAATGTGTATCCACTAAAATATATATATATGTGTGTGTGTGCGCGTGCGTGCGTGCGTGCGTGTGTGTGTGTGTGTGTGTGTGTGTGTGTGTGTGTGTGTGATAAAATATAGTTTTAACATATGCTATATTTATGGGTTAAAGTGCTCAATATCAGGGATAGAGGTGTATGTAAATATAAATGTGGACATTGAAGTTAACACCCAGGGTGTTGACTTCAATGATTGTTGGTTCAAAGAATTGAACTGCTTGACTTTCATACATTGAAAGCAACCAGAGAGTCAGGGGTGTGTGTGTGTGGTGTGAAGAGTAAATTGTTGCTATTTTATATTTTTAATTTCGTGCATGCGTATTTTTTGTTTTTGATTTTGTTGACTGCTCAATATAGTAGGGTCAGTTCAATTTGCTTCAGAATTCACTTTGCTTCTAGGCTTTTGGAAACAGTATGCTGTACTGCTTGGCATTCACACCAAAACCTCCAACACTAACATTTCAGAGTGTTTTGGTGTCAATCTGAGGACAGTGCAATTCAGAAAGAGTTGGCTGAGTCTAATGGTGATTACAAAGGCATGGCAGCTGTGATCGTTCTGATAAGGACACCTGAATTTGTTGGTGAGGACGTCAGACTCAACACAGAGGCCTACATTAAGTGCCTTGAGCAGGTAGTGCTGTCCTGTGTCAAGGAGGTAACTGTTGGAAGACCCTATGTCTGGCAACAGGATTCTGCACCATGCCACACAAACAGGAGAACCCAGTCATGGTTGTCAGACAATTTCTGCGACCACATCACCCCTTACATCTGGCCACCTAACACTCCAGGTTGCAACCCCCTTGATTATTATGTGGGGCACAGTTGAGTGAGAGACCAACAAAACTCCTTGTAACACCAAAGATGAACTGAAGGCAAGGATTATGGCAGCATTCACCAACTTCAACAAGGAGACCATCCAAAAGAGTTGCAGGAGATTTTGAAGTTGTCTGGAGGTTGTGATTGAAGCCAATGGAAATTTTATTGAATAAATTTACTCTTTAGTATTTCAGGATATTTTTGTGTAATTTTGGTAAATATATCTGTTAAAATGAGATGTCAGTGTCACACCCTGTATATGTATATATAAATAATGTGTGTATTTTTATAGTCTGTGCCTGATGATTGCCATGTGCATAAAACTTGAAGTAGCATTGATTTGGGTGTTTTTGTTTTTTTACATTGAGCAGTTTTATTACTCCCAATACTGTGTGCTATATATATATATATATATATATATATATATATATATATATAATAAAGGCTCAAACACTAATATTTCATGGTTATAATTTATTACATTGGAATCGTAATCACTATCCGATTCATCAGACCTACAAATTAAAAAAGAAATCGGAAAATATAACTCCGGTTATAAAAAATAAAATTTTAGTAAGAGTGTATGTGTAGGAGTGGGAAACAAGTGTGAGAGGGAAATGTATGAAAGCTTTAGAGAGGGGTGTAATAGAAGAAAGAATAATCACACCGATCACGGAAGTTATTAGGGGTTCTCGCTCTTAAGAATTTCCATTCGAAATGCGAGGTTAGTCCCTTATTCACTAGATCCTGGTAGTGTTTGGATAAGGAAGTTTGATTTTTAAGATATCGATATTTAAAAGAGCGTTTATGGTTGTATAGACACTGCTTCTAATTACCAGCAGATATACCTATGCATCTTTTTTTTCTGGTTTATATTTTCTCCGGGGAAGATTGTTGCTTCATATATTACATTCTCATACATACATTTTCCCCTGATTGGAAAATTAGCTCTACTCCTACAATTGCAAGTGGGGCTTCTAGATAGAGTTTCACTACTATGGTAGTTATTTTTTTATTATATTCTTACTCTGTCCTGGACATTGAGTTCTACCTGGATTCTATCCTCTTGGAAAAATAAATATATATATATATATATATATTGACCACTAATACTATATATATATATATATATATTGACCACTAATACTATATATATATATTGACCACTAATACTATATATATATATTGACCACTAATACTATATATATATATATATATATATATATATATATTGACCACTAATACTATATATATATATTGACCACTAATACTATATATATATATATATATATATTGACCAATACTATATATATATATATATATATATATATATATATATTGACCACTAATACTATATATATATATATATATTGACCACTAATACTATATATATATATATATTGACCACTAATACTATATATATATATATATATTGACCACTAATACTATATATATATATATATATATATATTGACCACTAATACTATATATATATATATATATATATATTGACCACTAATACTATATATATATATATATATATATATTGACCACTAATACTATATATATATATATATATTGACCACTAATACTATATATATATATATATATATTGACCACTAATACTATATATATATATATATATATATATATTGACCACTAATACTATATATATATATATATATATATATTGACCACTAATACTATATATATATATATATATATTGACCACTAATACTATATATATATATATATATATTGACCACTAATACTATATATATATATATATATATATATTGACCACTAATACTATATATATATATATATATATATTGACCACTAATACTATATATATATATATATATATATTGACCACTAATACTATATATATATATATATATATATATTGACCACTAATACTATATATATATATATATATATATATTGACCACTAATACTATATATATATATATATATATATATTGACCACTAATACTATATATATATATATATATATATATTGACCACTAATACTATATATATATATATATATATATATTGACCACTAATACTATATATATATATATATATATATATTGACCACTAATACTATATATATATATATATATATATATTGACCACTAATACTATATATATATATATATATTGACCACTAATACTATATATATATATATATATATATTGACCACTAATACTATATATATATATATATATATATTGACCACTAATACTATATATATATATATATATATATTGACCACTAATACTATATATATATATATATATATATATATTGACCACTAATACTATATATATATATATATATATTGACCACTAATACTATATATATATATATATTGACCACTAATACTATATATATATATATATTGACCACTAATACTATATATATATATATATTGACCACTAATACTATATATATATATATATATATATATTGACCACTAATACTCTATATATATATATATATTGACCACTAATACTCTATATATATATATATATTGACCACTAATACTATATATATATATATATATATATTGACCACTAATACTATATATATATATATATATATATTGACCACTAATACTATATATATATATATATATATATATATATATATTGACCACTAATACTCTATATATATATATATATTGACCACTAATACTATATATATATATATATATATATATATATATTGACCACTAATACTATATATATATATATATATATATATATATTGACCACTAATACTATATATATATATATATATATATATATATTGACCACTAATACTATATATATATATATATATATATATATATATTGACCACTAATACTATATATATATATATATATATATATATATATTGACCACTAATACTATATATATATATATATATATATATATATATATATATATATTGACCACCAATACTATATATATATATATATATATATATATATATTGACCACTAATACTATATATATATATATATATAATGATATGGATCATAGATGACTGAATATTGAAAAAAAACAAAAAAAACACATAGAAGACATTTCATTTGTCAGACAGAGACAATCACATTTGTGTCTTCTTATAAAAAAAAAAAAATCTCTTGATTTTCATATGTAAAAATCCAAGTCATTATTTATTATGTGAGAATGAATATGATTAAGCAACAGTCTTTGTCTGAAGGGTCATTTTTTTCCATATTTTGTTTAGACTTAAAAAGATAAAAATGAAAAAAAAAAAAAAAAGTATGAAACTCCTAAAACCAATGGATGCAACCTACTCCTGACGAAGGTTAAAGAACATATTTTGAAAAATGTTATGACCAAAATAGCAAAACTGAACAATATTTATGAAATAGTCACAAAATGCCAGACAACTGGAAACAAATATTTAAGACAATTTTGCATTGAATTATTCAAAATGAAATGATTTGTGTGCATTTAAAAAAAAAAAAAAAATAGCTAAAATGTTTTCAGGTTTTTGCTTGATGAAAGAAAATGATTATTTTCAATAAAAAAAGATTTAAAAAATGAATTAAACCAAAACTAAAATTAAAATATTGGGTTGTAAATATGAAAATAAATGAAAAACAAAAATGATTAAATTTTCTTTTTGAGCAATGGCTAGTGAACTTTGTTAATTTGAGAAAAGGTTTTGCTGTTTAATTTCTCTTCATTTTGGCTAGTGTTAAAAGATAACCATAAAATTGCTGCTGACAGATGTCGCATTATCTTTAGTTCAAATCCACAGCTACAAGTGATTGAAATCTGAGAGACTCGGATCACACTGGGCAGGTTTATCATCTATAATAAAGAAAATTTCCTAAAATTCATGAGGGGAGAAGGGCATAAAAACATAACTTAATTATTTGAAGAAAAAGAAAAAAAAAAAAGATAATTATTTAAATAGAATATTAAAATTATTTACCAAAATAAGAATAAACAAAAAATATAACTTCCTTCAAATTTAAAAAAATAAAAATAAAAATAGTAAAATCACATTATTTTTCTTTGTATATTTTTGTACATTATATTTGCATTTTTGTAAGCAGAGGAATGGTTGCCGAGCCTAAATATAATCAGTCTCGGATTTATACGGCCAATTCCGTTTTTTTCTTTCCATACCCATTTTTATTTTAGTCATTGTGCACATTAATTTACCAATATATACTCACGTATCATGTGACTTTTGGAGATTTAATTTTGAAGCTAATTTTAAGGGGGTCACATCATACATGATATATAAAATTAGTGTATGTACTGCTGCCCCTGGCTATGCTGTTAACCAAAATACACATCCATTTGTCAAAAAAGTATAGTCGTATCTAAAATAAACATGATTTTGATAAAACTGATGTTTTACTTCACTGTATCCAGTGATAATGCATGTAATATTCACATATTGGTATCGTATTATAATATACAATCGTAGTGAATATGCATCTTTTCCATTATTTAGATTTAGAAGATGTTTAGCCGTTTCTCATTTGGTTGTTTATAGCTGTACATGTTTTACACAAAGAGTATAGTGCTACTAATGATACTTTTATCATTCTCTTTCACGTTTTAACTTATTTAACTAGAAGATGGGATAAAGAGAGAGAAAAAGTGGTTAGTCCATGGTAATTTGGTCTCTCAAAAAAGGAACTTATGAGATAAAATCATTTTTTATAAGTGAAAATTGGGGGGGGGGTCATGAGTTACACAAGTATGTTTTGTCCTTGGTTGAACTCTGAAGAATGAGGAGCAAGAACTGGCTAAACCATTTTTTATTTACCACTTTATGGTGTGTAACACTTTTTTTTGCTTATCCTTGCTCTTCTTTGCTTTAATATCTCTGAATATATATATATATATATATATATATATATATATATATGTATGTATGTATGTATACACACTTTAAAAATGTCTGCTTTTAAAACCCTACTAAAATTTTGTACCCCCCCCCCCATATATTATTTGTATATAGCTTGTTGATATTAGTTTGGCAAAAGGCCACAATAAAGGAGTACTCAATAAAAATCAGGCTGACTAGTAATGGTCTGGGAGATGTGTTTGCTACCTATTGTTCAATGGCAGATCTCCATTAATGTTATATTTTGCTACCAAAATATTACATTTTTCAGCTCCAGACACCAGAAGTTATCCCCCACCAAAATGTGTACAATATCACTCTAGTCACTTTGAAATACCACTATGACACTTTGTAGTGTGGCTTTAGCATAAGTAATGGCAATAGCTTTTTACTCTTCTTTTTATACTGACACAATTTTAGTTCACAATCTCCATTTCATAATTATGCCAGCAATTATTAATCATCAGGCTCCTACAAGCTATCATCTTTTGGTATTTCATGGAAATGCGTTCAGTTTTTTTAAAACAAAATTACCTATTTACTTTGTCCATTCTTGTATTTTAATTTCAACCTCAGGTGACAATGAAAAAAATTATGATTTATTCTCTAGAATTGGTTAATGTAGCTTAAGAGAAAAGCTTAGAGCCCAGCTCTATAATCTACATAGAAGCATTATTACTCAGACAATGAAATATTAAATTTACATTTTAAAACCTAAATCTATGATGTTAAATTATGATACCATTTGTCTATGTTTTGAATATAGCTGCCATATCTGGTCTGGTGCTTCTGCTATGTATTTAGAGGTTCTAGATAAAATACAAAGAAGAATCTGCAAGATTATTGATCCTGAACTAGCATCTCGGCTTCAATCATATTACCACTACCATAGCATAGCTTCCCTGTGCTTTTTCTATAAATAAGTGCCTAGACTTTATGAATTTAAGTTCAGTACTAGATTGGCAGCAAGGTCTCATCATTTTACAGTTCAATTGGCTGGGATGGAACCTTAAATTCTATGCCAACAGTTTCTTCTATCACACTTCTCGTTTATGGAACTCTTCTGAATTCTTGCTTTCCAGTCAATTTTAATCTACAAAAATTTAAATGCAATGTCAATCATTATCTTCTGCCTTCTTAATTCCTCCTCTTTTGGTGTTCTTTCTCCTTAATGTTTTCTTTTTCTCGTATTCTCTTACACTCAGTGACCCCCCTCCCCCAGCATATTATTGTCTTGCTTGAGGAGAAATTAAATTGAGATTAAAAAAAATATATATCTTTAGAAAAACAATAAGATTTCATTTTGAGCATGTTTCACAAAAATTATTACATTTATAGATTAATTTTTTTAATGAATAAAAAGAATATGAGAAGATTTTTTCTTTCTATTAGAATAATAAATGGTTTTGATTAAATGCAAATTGTAGAAACTAGTGTATAATGTTTGTTTTTAAAGTCAATGGTAAGCATGGCTTCCAATCAAGCATGACGTAAGTGCCAATTGAATTTGTTTCAAACAAACAATTGGGCTTTACATCATCATCAGTCCCATAACTGGGTGTAGTCATAGTGTCGCTGAGCAGCTGACCAAATTCCTCCATATAATCTTGGCTGTGTACCAATGTTTAAATCTCTATAAATGAACTTCTAATCCAATCAGACATTTTGATGGTGTTTGTGATGCAGTCTACATAGGAGATGCCGCAGATGGCTCTGTAGCATCTGATTTCCAATGCTTGCATTTTTTATTGTAATTCTGCTGTTAGTATCCAAGATTCACAGGTATAAAGATTGAGAAAGCCAATGCGCACAACAGTCTGATCTTTGATTTCAGGCAGATGTTCTTGTTTTCGAGATGGTTCTTAGTTTTACAACAGCAGACATTGTTTGTGTCACTCTTGGAATGATTTATATTCTGGAGTCCTCTTTGTTGATAATGGTCATGATATATGAATTTACAGAATACAGAAAAAAATCTGTACCTTCATGTCCTCATGAATAAGACAAGCCTTTTAAAGTCAGGTTTTATGGAATCAAGCCCTGTATGAAGTGCCGAGAATATATTAAAAAAAAAAAATTAATGCGTCAACTTTATTCAACTTAAACAGTAATTTGTATAAAATAAAGCTCCAAATGGATGTTATACTATATTTGTCTCAGTCAGATAAAGAAAATGGTGTTATATATTGTAACAATAAATTCTAGATTAAAAAGGAAAAAAAATAATTTGGAGCATTTGTTTCTTTTTAAATACCGAAATAGTGATCTTTGAATGTAGAGACTGAATGTTTCCAACCTGTCTTTGAACAATCTCCTCACCAGTTGGAACCATTCAGTCTCCTACTTTTCTTTGGTATAACTGGTAGCTAATATCATAAAAGCAAAATATTACTAGCTATGCAGGCAGCTGAGGGAGCAAGTGTAAATATAAGTGTGGATGCTGATGTCCACACACATATATATGCGCAGCTTATACTTCATATAATAAAGAAACAATTTATACAAAGAATTAAATAGTAATGTGAATATGATTAATGGCAAAATCACTTCACTAACAAGACTTAATGAGACATTAACTTACTATCAATTCCTTGAATAATAAGATCCTTATATTTGAGTTGTTGTCAGATGGAAGACACATGCCAATCACTTTTGACAATTTCAAATTGTCATCTTCAGGGCACCACTTTCCCATACATAGACAAAAACAGAGACGAAATATGTGTAAAGCAAAAAAGGCTTTCTTAAATTATGCTATTTATTGATAGTTGAATATGTGTTTTGGAGCATGCGATGCCGTGATGCTAGAGTTCTTTTTCAAATCAATCAAGTGAGAATTTGGAAAAGTTATAAATCCACAAAATTTTCTTGTTATATGTATTTATCTGTTAAAGTGAAATGGGAGTAGTATAATCCAATTAGTAGAGTAAACATATGTATATCACCAATAAGAACATTACTCTTTAGTTCAAAGAATCTTTAAATCGAAACGTGTTACATAGATTTTTTTTTCACTTTGTCATTCGAATCCACATACACACATATATATATATATATATATATATATATATATATGTGTGTGTGTGTGTGATAAAAAATATAGTTTTAAGGTATGCTAAAATAGAGAATAATAGAAGAACAGGAATTAAGGCAGAACATGACGATTAACATATTGCATTTAAAGTTTTGAAGATGAAAGTTGAGTGGGAAGCAAGATAATGGAAGAGAGTTCCACAACCGAGAAGTATGAAAGAAAAAAAAAAAACTGTTAGTAGATAACTTATGGTTACATGTAGACATTTCAACATTAATATTGAGAGACCTTTTACTGTCAGTCTAGTATTGTGCTTAAATTAATAAAGTCTAAGTAGCAAAGAGGAGTGCTCATCACAACAATTACCATGAAAATATTTATAGAAAAGACACGGGGGGGGGGCTACATTATGGCATTATTGTGGGGGGAAATGACTGAAACGAGATACTAGGCCAGGACTGATAAGATTGCAGATTCTTCTTTGGATTTTATCAAGAATCTCTAAATTCATAGCAGAATCAGGAGACCAGATGTGGCAGTAATATTCAATAAATGGATGAATGGTAGAATTATAAATGTATAAGACAGATTCTGGTGAGAAACATTGTATAGCACAGTGAACTAACTTTCTTATCAGCATACCTACTAATTGATTTGATATAATTTTTCTACTTCATGTTTAGCAGAAAACGTTAGCTAGAGAAGGCACAATGAGTCACTCTCCTTGAGATTGGTATCAGCCATGTTAATAGAAGGCAAAGAAAAAAAAAAAGGTTCTTTCAGTTGACAATCTATAAAAAGTTAAAGAGGTACGTAATAGTTACGAGATCAGAAAATATATATATATATATATATATATAAAAAAAAAGTATGGCATCTGCTTTATTTTTTTTTGTCTTTCAATGAAATGATACAAGAAAGGAAAGATTTATGTTGAGTTTATTGTAAATTAAGACAATCTTTGAATCTAAATTTCAAAATGTTAAAGTTTAAAAAACAAACATTAACCATAAAATAATCCAAGAGGTGACATGTAAATTTCATAAAAAACATTGCTTGGTATTTTACTTTTTAAGGGGATGAATTTTCCTGTCAGTATATATATATATATATATATATATATATATATTGAGTGAGTGAGTGATTTGTTTTTATGGCTTATCAACCATTTGCAGGTTATTTAAAGCCAGAAAATGTTTTTAGATTGTAAGATTTTTTGTGATAATAATGATTTAGTAATACAAGTCTTACTACTTAACCCATAGCACAAGGGAGAAGAGGTAGAGTCATACCTTTCCCAAAAGTATTTGTGACTAAGAGAATATAACGAACGGAATTGGAACACAGCTTTCCAATTAGCAATTCCGAGTCATTATCCATCATCTTGCTTCCCACTCAACTTTCATCTTTAAAACTTTAAATGCAATATGTTAATCGTCATGTTCTGCCTTAATTCCTGTTCTTCTATTATTCTCTATTTTAGCATACCTTAAAACTATATTTTTTATCACACTATCACAAGCTTACAGCACCTGATATTCCTAATCAGTCACCCATCTAGGTACTGACCAGGCTCAACATTGCTTAACTTCATTGATCGTTGATCGTATGGGGACCAGTGTTTCAGCATGATGTAGGCATAAGTCCATTATATCACTCGCACATCCAAGCTTACAGCACCTGATATTCCTAACTGGTCACCCATCTAGGCTTGATGTTGCTAACCTTCTGTGATTGTATTAATAATTAATATAATGAAGGGAATAAATTCTCTGAGTAAAATGACTAAATCTAATTTGCTTTGACGATTCTCTTAGAAGATTTAATTAAACATCTTGAAGGTTGGGAAATAATCATGAATTTGATAAACATTTATAAGTTTCAGAGTTAAATATTTCAGATCAATTCATATAACAGATTTTTATAAGAGATTGAATGAAGAAGAAAGAACTGTCTTATTCAGTTGAAACACAAATTTTCACTGTAATTCTTAATGTGTTTTGCTTATATGACACTCTAGATCAGTGTTTTTCAAACTTTTTACCCTTGCGTAACCTTTAAAATAAATTATGTCTCAAGGACCTCCTGTACAAAAACAAAATTATATACCATATCTTGCTCATTTTATTTTCATTGTAGTTCATGTGGTAAATATCATAGTATATATTTTTGAATAACTGGTTTAAGGGAAAAGTAATACTTCTTTGTCAAATTTTTTGGTAATGCTAAATAAAATCATACTGTTTGTTTATAATACTTCATCAGGGAGTTTTCATTCACACAAAAAAATTCTAAACTGAAACGTAAAAAATAAACCTAAGTAACCAATATCATATAACCTATAATAGAAATGTATACAGAACAAAAACAGATAATTGCTGCATCAATTTTTTAAATTTTTTTATCGTTTACTGGCAATGTTGAAAAGACATAAGGTAAATCAAGGCAAAATTTCCTGTGAACCAATAAATGGACTAAGAAAATGTTACTTTCAGAGCCATTTCATAAATTGAAATATGCTTCTGTGAAGTTTGTGCCTGTATTTTGCTGCACAAATACTTAATTCGAGGTCAAACTTTAGATAAACACACACGGATTTTGTTCTCAATTGAGAGATGATTTCTGTCTCTGTCTTTTTTGTCTTTGATACTTGTTAAATAAGAAAAGGATTAGATAGGATGATGCCTATATTATAATAACCAAAAATATATTGTATGTGTTTAGTAATATTACGTATAGGAAATTAAATAAAAAGTCAAAAGTACATTAGCTTATCTCACCTGTTCTCGAGGAACCCTATAAATACATTGACCTTTTAGTTGAATCTTCCGTCCCCTACCTGCAAAAATGTATCTTAATTTGATCAACTCTCTAATGCATTTTGTTTGCTGGAAAATGATTTGTCCTGCTATGTGCGCATAGTTGGAGGTCGTGAGGGCTGAGACAATGAAATTGGGAAGGGCTGACTATACATGAAGGGAAAAGGGTAGTCACCAGCCCCCCTGTGAAAATACTGGACAAAAAAAGAACACTGAAGAGTTACATGTCTGAAAGAATCAGTACATATGCTAGACTAGGAGGATCTCCTTAGTAGGCCTAGCATAGAAATAAATGCAATATGGGAGCCACTAATAAAGAAAGAGCAATGACAGCAAGTCCTCAACTGCAGCAGCATTCAAAACATGGGTGGAAACAGCAGTCAAAACATGACAGGTGGCAGTAGCAAATCTAATCAGCAGGCAAGTTCGGTTTAAGGCTCTAAGTTCACTACAGCAAATTATCACAAGGAAGGTCAGCAGACACAACTGCCAAAATGTGATAAAGATGTGGCCAATAGTCTGAATATAAATAGTGTAAATAATGATAAGTCCTCAAGAAATTTGAACAAACCTTTTTTGTTTGGATCAGCAAGAATTTTTTTAATATTTAATTACAACATGAAAGAACCGAGCTGCTGAAATATACCTATTGAAACAATAAAAATCACTAATCAAATAATGAAAAAATATTCATCAAATATCAAACACATAATGTATCATGATACTCTGATCTATTCAGACTAATATTCTGATCTTGGTTGTTACTGTTATGTTGACCAGTATAATTTCTCATATTCTTCGGGTATCTGTCATTCAGTAACCTGCTGCATATTTTGAACCAAACACTTTATTCAAGTCACAAAGGTGAACTGTTCTCATGTCCATGATTGGAGATATTGGGTATTAGATAATTCTTCTGAAACCCAGTACAATCTAATTGAAGTATTAATCTTATTCAAGAAATTGTCTTGGCTAATATCTTTGTTGTTTAAATCACTATGTCTTGATAGATATGCTCTCTGGTCTTCCTTGTGTAATGCCACATCTTTTAATCTTAACAGAATAATTTCCTTTATTCCATTTAATTTTCTATTTCACAAATTATACTAGTATCCATATCTTGGCTGTTTTGATTACAAGTTTTAAATGAATCTGTCACTTACTTTGGCGATTTGTCAAAATGTGGACAAAAATTAGCAATAAAAAAAAAAAAAACTTGGAAAAGAATAAAAGATTCCAAGAATTGTTCTGACTAGTGATCTGCATTGTTGATAGTCAAGAAACACAAGATTAAGAGCATTGACAAGAAGAGACATTATGTTGAAAAATACTTGTGTAAAATAAGTTTTTTTTTTTGTTATTAAGTTACAGACATTGATTTACATACATATTTTGATGCAGAACTAAAATTGAGAAGAAATGAGTGGTGGGGAGAGGGCAATTTTTCCGGCATCTTCATAGCTACTGGAGACTAAAAAAGTAATTCCTAGTTATTCTTGTTTCTTCTACCACCTGTTGGTTTTTCACAAAGATTTTTTTTTTTAAATCAAACACTCAACAAGGTTGACAATCAGAATGTCAATGGCCAAATTTCCACTTGTCTATTTTCATGGAACAAATACAGTGGTATGTAAAGCAAAACAAACTCATTGGCAAGTTTCAAAATCTAATAGTGATTCTATAATTTTATTTTAGTTTCTATTTTAAATATATTTTTTTTTAAATTATTTGTTAATAAATAGTAGATGTTAAAAAACAATATGGAATGCTCTTTTTAAAGAAGACACACAAGTAATTTGGTTATCTTCCTATTTAGCAATAAAAATGATTTTTATATCCCAAAATACTCAACTACAATCCTTATGCTTTAGCTGGCCTCATACTCTGAGCACATATTTTAGCATTTGCATGTCTCAGCTTTAGAAAAGGTATAGAATAAATATATCCAAGAATTTT
>OZ038479.1:141591781-141661781 GCA_964036315.1 Acanthosepion esculentum | reverse complement strand
TATGAATGAAATTTGTATACATGCGTGAAATTAAAGAGCTTGAAATAATTTTTACACATAGGTTGACTGGAATTGTTTATTAGAAATGTATAAGTTGGGTTTTTTTTTAATTTTCACATTTTAAGTTTTTCATATCAAAGTTCCAATTTTCCTTGAACTATTAAACTGAACTATAAAGATAAGACAGAAAAATATCTTGTCTTCTAGATTTTACTGATAAGAGGGAGAAAGAGAGAAAGAATGAGAGAGCGAGCAAGTAAAAGAGAGAGAGAGAGAGAGGGCGAACAAGTAAAAGAGAGAGAGAGAGGGCGAACAAGTAAAAGAGAGAGAGAGAGGGCGAACAAGTAAAAGAGAGAGAGAGAGGGCGAACAAGTAAAAGAGAGAGAGAGAGCGAGCAAGTAAGTAAAAGAGAGAGAGAGAGAGCGAGCAAGTAAGTAAAAGAGAGAGAGAGAGAGCGAGCAAGTAAGTAAAAGAGAGAGAGAGAGAGCGAGCAAGTAAAAGAGAGAGAGAGAGAGCGAGCAAGTAAAAGAGAGAGAGCAAGCAAGCGAGAGAGAGAGCGCGCAAGCAAGAGACAGAACTGTCATGGTCCACAAGTAAAAGGCATTGGCTGATGAGATTTATATATTCAATTCCAATTTTAAATGCAGATGAGATAAAAATATACAATTTACCCAACAAAAATAATTGATGAAGTCCGTTATTCTTTCCAAATAAATTAACAATGGCTGACATTTTCAACTAAAATGAGTGAAAAAATAATTTTTGAAAATGCCATGTGCCTTTCAGCCCATGAACCCGACATCTCACAATTGAATCCAATTTGACTGGCTGATTTAATTGAAGAGTTATCAGAAATAAGTTCAATTATTCTCTCAAACATTTTCATCAATATATAATTAATGTTAGTTATCTTAAAATTAAGAATAATTACAATCAAAGTCAAATAAATCTTTGATTATGTGACTTAGTTGAAAAAATAAAAATCTTACAAAATTTGATGTTTAGTCATTTTGATCTGCTTGATATTAGTAAGAAGCTGTTGAGAATTTATTTGTTAGTAAAACTCATTTACCTAAGACGACATTCAGAAATATAAGACTCAATAATGTAATATAAAATAGCATTTTCTTCAGGATTCTTAAAAATATGAAAAATACTTTGTCTTAAAAAATCTGACTGCTTCACAAAATTGATTAATGCTTTTTATAATCAGTTTTAGATTTGCATCATTTTTTGGTGAGTAATGATGTGCTCAAAGAAACAATTTTATTCCTAAATGGTGATCTAATTTATACTTGTAAACACCTATGTCTAATTATGTGTGTACAAACTGAATTATAAGAACAAGGTTTCTTCTGGATTTTTAGTAAACCATTTTTAGTACTTAATAAGAAATTCACTAAAATACTAATCAAGGCAGCTGACTTATAGCTGAATTGCAGTGAAGTGAAAAAATAAGGTGAGAGGGGAGGTGTTAAAAACATCTACTTCCTTCAAATCAGTAAAAAAAAAAAAAAAAAAAAAAAAATGAAGGGTAGAAATTTTTATTTTCTTTATAACCATTCATTCTACCTTTGAATAAATTATCTTTGTTATTACTTGTCAACACAACAAAATACCTCTAGTAGTAATAGTATTAGTAATAGTAGTAGCAGTCAGGTGCTTGCTAGCTTGTCTGTTTTGTGAGTAGCAGGAAGAGGAGGAGTAAAAAAGAAAGAAAGATGCAGAATGTGTTAGCTGATGAATGAATGAATCAATCAATTTGTAGATCTTGTCCTTGGCTTTTTGTGTAATCTTTTTCCGTTTCTTTGTTTGCTATGAAACTGATCAAAATGCTGTTTTAATAAAGAATAATAGAATAACATAATCCATCATCAAGACAGACAATAATCTTCAGCAGGGATTTGGGGAGGACATATCAACATAGTTAAATAAACAATGTTCATTTCTTTATTTTAGATATCCACAAAAAAGCATTATCAGTCTATGCTTGCTGAACTGTTATTCTCACACCTGTTAAAAATGGTTTCTTTGATCTCATCATATCAACCTAACATAAACTCCTCCCCACATTCCCTGGTCACCAAGATTGCTCATTCTTTACAACATGTAAATAATTATACACACCACCCACAACCTATCAAATTTTTTGGATACCATCATTGTCTAATAATCTATATATCAAAATTTATTCTATCTCACTACATCACTTTGATCCCTAACCTATTGTACATAGTATATCAAGTAATTATCTTTTTCATTAATTAGCTAACAATGTCAACTGATAATTAAGCATTTACTGGTTTGGATAAAGGATAAAAATTTCTAAAACTAGGTGGGAAATGAATTTTCCTGTGTAGCAGAAAATGATAGTTTTTCATCAAAGTTGCTCAGAGTGTAGACAAAAATCAGTGTCAAAGCCTTTTTCAATATTGACCTAAAAAAAACAAACAAAAAAAACGAAAAAAACAAAAAAACAACATGCGTAAAGAGTAAGATTGAGAGAAAGGTTTAATTTCTTTTCATATGAACAGAATCTACACTTTAATCTTAATAAAAAAATATTTAAAAATATATTCAAGCAAGCTTTATTCTTTCTTTATTAAAATGTTCTATGTAATTAACACCTATAATAAGTGGATCTTAAATTACTCAAACAAAAGGTTACCGACTGATGCCTTGAAACTAAAGCAACCAGTCAACATGGCTAACGATCGAGATATAACATGTACCTAATTTATGCCTATTGTTTGTAGCTATAAAGCCTAGAGCTAGTGGAAAATATCCTCTACAAACTGAGCAAATAAATTATTACTATTATCTCTAACTAGTAGGAGGAGGATGTGGTGGGTCAGTACCTCCCCCACACAATAGTTTGTGTCTGTCAAATTGAAGTTGGGCCAAGTGTCAGAGATAGGGGCTGGCTGGCATATGATCGCACATAAAAGCAGCAGCAATTGGAAATTAGTTATTTATTCACACCTCCTCCTACACAAATTGGCTCAATATGATGAAAGAAATTTAAAAAATAACTTATCCTGTCTATCAGAATGTCTACAAATATATATATATATATATATATATATATATATATATATATCTCAACGGACAATAGAACTTACCATTATCTGATCACCAAGTAGATGTGGTGAACCATTAGTAATCACTAACTATGTCCACAGTAATAATATGCAACTGAACATTTATACTGTAGAACATGGTGGGGAAAAAAGAAGATATTTTAAAAGACTGTCTTTAATATAAATAAAACAAAGTTCAATAAAGAAATGAAAGCCTCATTAAAAATATTTCAATTTAACCAGAATGATTAACAACTGAAATCAGAAGAAAGAGATTTGAAATTTCACCTTGAAAATTTTCCACCTGTTGGTATGAAAGAATATTTTGAATTGCAAGTGTGAGAGAAACCATGTAAATTCTTTAAATATAAAAGAAAAAGATCATTTGTGTACTTTGAAATAGACAACCTTTCTCAAGAAATCTGACTAATTTTAGGATGAATGAGTGGGTGTGGGTGCATTCAGGTTTGAGATGAATACCCCCCCTCCAAATTTATGTAATCATAATGGGCCAACCTTATAGGAGTTACATTTTTAGCAGAACAAATACAGTAAAAAAAAAAAAGAAAAAAAAAAAAGAAGAAAACTTAACAGACAACATTAGCAAATACACACACACAAAACTAAAAGTACTGAACATTTCTTTGCTCAGTCTATTTCCAAAGACTTTTCCATCAGAATTTATTTTTTTATATCCTGTGGTCACAAAGAGAACTTTTGAGTGCCCTTTTTTCTTTTTGTGTGTGTGTGTATATATATATATATATATATATATATATATATAGGGGGGGACTATGACAAAGTTGAAAAAATTGTCAATTTTTTTCTTAAAATTGTTCTTGAATTAAAAAATTCATATATATATATATATATCTTCCCCAACAGACACTGACACATATATGCGTGTTTGTGTAGTTCATTATAAATAAACTGATTCAATTACATTATTGATGTCGACTCTTTAAAATAATTAGGCCATAAAAAATCAATAATAATAGTCAACATTATTATCATCAAGTTGAAATAATTTTGCATCAATTAACCTTCAAGTGTTTAAGGTATGTAAACAATAGAAAAAAAAAAAAAAAATAAAGATTTCTCACCTGTATCCAAATGGTAAATTCATCCAAAACTTTTGAAAATATTTCAAAGATTCTTAATCAGTTTGATGTAAGGTGGGGTGAGGAATAAATGGGACATTTTTTCTTTTTCCAAAGTTGCAAAATAAATGGCAAGTTTTTGCTGAAATTTTGTTTCTAATTTGCGGATGAAACTTTATTTTTGTTCATTCTTCGTTCTTTTCATTCACATAAGTAAGAAAGAGGGGATATTTCTTTTCATCTCTTCCAAGATAACAACTTCATCTCACCCAACTGTCATCATTTTTGAATGAAAAAGATTTTAAAGTCTAAATTTTATTTGAGGTTTGCATTTTAAAATAGAATATTTAAAACAAAAAAAATTCTACTTTGTTTGCAATTCTTAATTTTTTTTTTAAAGCAACCTTTATTTTACATTTTGTGTAATGTTAACAGCCTTTATTTTGCAGACATCATTATTATTATTATTATTTTGAATGTGAGTGACAACATTTGAACAAAGGAAGAAAAGGAATGTTTTCAGCTATAAACCCACTTTTTTTTTTATGTTAAATGTTTAGCATCCTCCCAATGCTCCCATTATGAAACATTTTAAATTCGTTTTTGAGTTGCCTTATGAACAATTTAAGAAAAGAAAAAAAAAAAAAAAAAATGACACAAACATGAAAATAAGATTTATATTGAAAAAATTTTTGTAAGGTGTTTATTTTTATCCTCTCCCCACCAGTTTAAAAAAAGAAAAAGAAAAAATTTTAAACCCTGTTTAACTCAAATAACAAAAAATATCACAGAATAAAAAAGAAATACATGAATTAAGATAAACTGTAACAAAAAAAAAAAAAAAAAAAAAATTATATATATATATATATATATATATATTTTAAATCTGCATGCCTGATATTTTTGTCATTTTTTATTGAATAAAATGGCCTCACTGTATAAGTGAATATGTATTCAGAGAAGAAAAAATTAAAATATCTTGAATTTTTATTTTTGCCAATTTCATTGGAGGGGAGAAGAAATATTTGATTAAAATGGAATTTTTTTTTTCGTCTGGTAACATCAAAAAAATAAATATTTTTGTGATTAAATATAGATGCAAATATTAAGGAACAGTTTAATGTTGGAAAACTGTTGCTACCATTTTGAGAAAATGTAAGTTTTATTTCCTTTTAGTGTATCAGATTCTCAAAAATTCTTTTAATAAAATAATTTTAGGTACCTTATTTTAGAATTAAGAAAAAAATAATTTTCATAAAAAAAAAAAAAAATGGATAGACAAAAAATTAATATGAATCCTTATGTCAAAAATATATATTTTTTTAATGTATAAGCTGAAGCATAAAGAAAAAAATAAGATGATTAATTTATGATTTGAATTTAATTTACAAATAAAGTAAAAATATTACCTCAGATTTCTAACTTTAGGATGCCTTTTATCTAACAAATAGGACTAATGAATTTAATCATTTTTTTCATCAATACTAGATAGAAAAGGTTTTATTTTCTGCTAAATTAAATCTCTAATGAATATTGACTATTGGAAGCAGGTAAGGGAAGTGTCGTGAAGAATAGATTTAGCTAGGTGATATTTTATTTAAAATTATTAAAAAATAAAGACTTTCGAATGTTCTAAAATTAATGGGTTTCTTTTATATTATATTAAAGAGAAAAAAAACTAATGAAGGACAAAGTAAAAAAATTTTTTTTTTTAATTTTTAAAAATTTTATTTTTTATTAAAAATATTTTAAAAGAAATGGATTTTAGAATTGTTTTTTGTAATTTTTTTTTATTGCAAGGGTTGTGCTATAATTTTCTAAGCAATTAACATAAATATCGTTAAATAATGGAAACACTGGTGTAGGAGTTATAATATTGTGTAGACATTTACTTAGCTTTTTCATATATATATATATATATATATATATATATATATATATATATATATATATATATATATATATATATGAGGGTAGAAGGGGATAAGGGGTTTTGAAGAGATTCTGAAAGTAAATTATCCAAAATCTTTCTTTATCCAAAATTAAAATAGAAATTAATTATTTCTCACAAGCACAAAAATATTTGAAATGATTGGCGAGAAAAAAAAAAGTCGGTGGATAGGTTATATAATGGTGGGGGAGGTAAATCTAAAAAGATGAGGGTCGTGCTTTTTGGTGTGTAATGTGATTTTTGTAGCTGTTTTAGTGTTCATATCAACATTTTTATTTTTAAGGGCGGCGTGGGGGGGTGAATATTTTTCTTTTTATTTTACAATATTCATTAATCTGTTACCGTTTTTAAACTTCTGAAATTAATTTTGTTTAATTATTATTCATGTTTTCCTTCTTAATTAAATTTTGTTTTTGGTTGGTGTTTCCCCCTGTTGTTTTTTTTTATTCTTTGCTTTTCTTTTATCTTCCCCCGAAATTCGTTTGTCGCTGTTGTTTTCTTGTTTCTTCGATATTTTTTTTTTGTTTTGCTTTCGTTATTTTTTTTTTTTTTTACCTCAATTTTTAAGTAATTTCGTAGCCTTCTTGTTAGCCTCGTCGATACGGGTCTCGTTGGATTCGGCCTTTTGTTGGATCCGATCAACCTGCCTGTTCTGGGAGCCAATTTCGTTACCCATATCGATGGCCATGTTCCTCAGGTTCCCAATCATGCTGCTAACTTCTTTCATGTTGTTTTCCATCTCGTCCTCACGGGCGTCATTCGTAATACGGGTTACGTACCCGGAACTGGGTCCCATTCCGTTTTGATCCCCTACTGTGACTCGGGGTCCGTTCGTGTTGGTGGGGCCGTCGTCATCTTTCTTCCAAGTGTTAGCATAATCCCCACTCTTCTCGAAAGATTTCCCTCTCTTCCAGGGCAATACACAGAGGCCACAGCATTTCTCCATCCCTTCCAGGTTCTTTTCCGCATCCCTCATATCTTGGTTGATCTGGTCCAGGCCCTCTTCGATGCGGTCCAACTGTTCCCCTTGTTCGTCCAACATGACCAGGGTTCGGATACCGGCTTCTTTGCTCTCTTCACACATGTTCAGCATCCTCCTGGTTGATTCCAGGGAATCATCCGTAGTCTGGTTGCATTGTTGCTGAATTTCTTCCAATTCAGTCTTGGGGACATCCATTTCTCCGTTAGCAGACATCTTTTTTGTTGGATTTGGGGGGGAAAGGCTCGTGCTTTTTGGATACTTTTTGTGCTGACTTAATTAATTGAATTCCTAACTCCAATTATTTTTTGTTAACTAAAAAGATGGCGAGATCGGGAGAAGAAAAAAAAAGTGGAAAATAGTCTTTTTTTTTTTTAAAAAAACAAAACAAAAACAAACCCTCTTTTTTTCTTCTTTCTTTCCAATAAGACAGTCAATAGGTGGGGGAAGGCTAGTGATTTTTTTTCTTAGTTAATTTTTACTCCACACTGCAGTAAATGCTTATTTTTCTTCCTTTCTTTATGATCCTTCCGTCTGTTTTGAAATTTTAGGAAGTATAACTTTTAGTCGTGGTTTCACGGCTGGGTGTCTTCAGTTGCTACCTTCCTCTTCCTCTCTGTGCTTTGGACAACTTTAATATTGCTTGCACCGATGTCTTAATAATATATCTGTTTCCAGTTAAAATTTACAGACCAGTCCTTCGTCAGGCTTCTTCTAAAAGAAGACACTGTCGTGCTCGCTCTGCTGTTTAATAAATGACAACCGAACAGAAAATTCTGAGGTGGGCGGAGTCTGTGGATTGAGGAAGAGAGGCAAGGCCAGAAACAGGGAAGGCGAGCAATCCTTAGAGGGACGTCCTGATATAAACAGAGAGGGGAAAGCGTGCGTATACGTGAGATAAGAGAGGGGTAAAGAGTGTATGTAGGAGATAGATAAAAGAAAAGAAAAAAGAGTGAGTTCTACAAAGAAGGTTGTGTTTGTATGTGAGAGAGAGAGATAGATAGAAAATGAAAGAGTATTTGTGTATGTAAAAAAAAAAAATTAAAGAGAGGGGGGGGAAGAAGAACGCCATCAAGGAAGGTGTTAGGGCAAGATTACGAGAATCTCACGTGAGTCAATGAGACTCTCGTGAGATTTAACCGCTGTTGACTCCAGTTCACAAAAATTAATAAACTTAATAAGAAAGAATGAATGCATGAATGAAAGAAAAAGCTCTTTTTATTTACACAATTAAAAATATTACGAGCAGAATGAGAGGGTGGGGGGATTGTTGGTGTAGTCAAGCAGAGCTAATCTGTTCTTACTTTTTTGATAAAGATGGATTTTTAATTACATCTTTTCTTTCAATTGGTTGGTTAATTGATTGGTTAATTAATTAAAGAGCAGCAATCATAATGATTTGTTAATCATATCTATGTATATACTCGGGCATCCATATACACACCTACAATCTGTGTGTGTGAAGAGTTGTATGTATGTCTGTGTACGAAACAGCTGTAGATCTTCCTCCCTTCCTCTCTCTCTTTAACCCTTTCATCTTGTCATCCAGAGCTAGCATTTTTGGCTCCCACCCACCGAACTGAAGAGGAATGTCACTCCCTTTCTTAATTTCGTAAGTTGTCTACAATTTATTTGATCCTGTTTTTCGCTGCTCCACCTTCTTGTTATTTGACTATTTCTACCTTTTGTATGTTGGTTTAAAAAAAAAAAAAAGCAAAGGAAAAAGAGCTAAAATGTCCTGATGGGATCCATTGTCTTATCATCCAGGTATGAAAAAAAAAATCCCACCAAAGAATCCATGTTTCTGGATTCATTCATTGATTTGTTTTTCTTTCTCAGGAAGACGAGAGAAAAAAAAAAGAAAAAGAAAAGTTCTCTACAATATCTCTACTAAACATATTTGTTTGCAATCATTCACTTTCTTTTTCTTTTTTCATTCTTTATTTTTCAAAAAATTTCTTCAACTTTTTTTCCCCCTTGAGTTTTTGTTAAAAACATAAAAAAAAACATTCGTTTGCTTTCTAAATTTCATTCATTCATAATTTGTCTTATTATCATTATTATTTTCATCACAAACATGAATTTAAAAAATGTATTTCTTTTTTCTTTTTAAATATAGCAAAAAATGTTTTTTTATATTACAGCAGTTTAATTAATAACATAAAAAATAATTAAAAAAAATGTCACGAAATAAAAATTGAGACATTTAATTAAATGACCAAATTCTTTCCTGAAATATTTATTTTCAACATCCAAAATGAAACTGAACAAAAAAATAAAAAAAATAGTCAACAGGTGTTTTGCATTAATTAAATGAAATGTAAAATAAAAAGCTTTTTTATTGTTTTTAAAATAAATGTAATAATATTAAAAAAACCTTTTTATTTTTAATTATGATCGTTTTATGCAATTGTGTTTTTTTTTAATAATAAATAATCTACTATACAAATTAATTAAATAAACCCAATAGTAAATATTCAGATATAAAATATTTTAATTTCAAGCATAAATTATAATTAATTGTATCAAAGAGGAAATCAGGTGCGTATGCTTTCAATTTTTCTGACTTTTGAAAATGTCAGTTAGTTATGCATTCAACAAGTGGTTTCTCTTTGCATACTTTAACGGCCACTACAGAGAATATGTTTCAGCTTCTGCAATATTGGTAAAGAAAACTGGCCATCTTCCAGGTTCCGTATTGATCACAAATGGTAATTCTTCATTCATACCTGTACTATACTTTCATACATAAAATTAAAAATCCACTTTATGCAGGACATTTCTACATACAGTGTGTACACTAGTTTTGTACAATATGACATAAAAATTGCCAATATTAAAGAAAAAAAACAAAAAAAAAAAAAAAAACATATCTAGCGGAGGAAAAAATAATAATTTCCTGGGTAGTCGTTGTCATCAGTTCCTGCAGTAAAATATCTCTATCCTTATTTCTTTCCCGAGAAGACTTTTAAATCTAAATTATGGAATGCAAGTCTTACATAATTACATAAATTATTGCAGGTGAAAATTCTTTCTTGTGCGTCTCTCTTTGAGAAAGAATGACAGCATATAATGAGCACTGCGTCGGTGCCAATACCATCTCTTATTGATCAATATGCTTTACTTTTCTACCTATTGATAAATGTGTATAATCACCCCCAACCTTTATTTTATTATTTTGTAGTCAACAGGTCACAATGAACGTACTTAGGATGTTTTCTTATAAATCATTTGCCAACGCTCTTCTCACCTCCGCCAAATAAACGAAGAAAGAGCAGTTCATTTTGCATGCATATGGCATCCTAGTAAATGTTGTCTGATTTAAAGAAATCGAAAAGAAAAATTTTGTAAAGTCATCAAATTTTTTACTCACATGATAAGCATCTGATGTATTTTTTTTTTCCTTTCCTTCTCAGGTCTTGTTCGTTTGCTTTTATCCTGCTGTTTATAAAATTAAAAAAAAAAAAAATTAAATAACAAACAAACATTCGTATGTATGTATGTATGTATGTATATATATATTTGAGCAGTAGTACTTTTTAATACATGTTTTGTTAAACTAGCAAAGTACTTTTAAGTTGGGGTTTTTTTTTTTTTTTTGTTATATTTTTATTTTCTGGAAATGAATGTAGAAAATTGTCTAAATGTTTGATTCCAATTGTTTTCGACTAATCTATTTGCCATTTTCAAGGATTTTATTTATTATTTTTTTTTTAATCGGTATCACCCTAAGCAAGGTAGTAGAGCCTCTAATAAGCAAGGGGTTACAGTGTGTTGAGGAATTAGGGACAAAAACATTAGAATTAAGTAGAAAGAGAAAAGAACAATCCATTAGGACAGTAGATAGTGATTGATATTTTCTACTAAAATAAATAGTAGTCTAAAAATTAATTTCTAAATACAGCCAGGATATTGTGGCTGTATTCATAATTTATGTTATGGGTTTTGTTCCTTTTTTTATAATGAGTTTTAATTGTTTTTAAACACTTGCATAAAAAAAAAAAAAAACTTAACAAAAGTATATTGTTTAACAAAATACATGCATACATGAAGTTGCTGAAAAGTCCACAACCCAACCAAGAAGCCTTTCCCCAGCACAAATTATGAAGTTAGTTCATTTGATCAGAATCTTTTGGAAAGGGCTTCTAGATTGGCCAAGAATTTTCAGCATTGTCTTTTAAAAACAAGGTGTTTATTTTGTGAGAGTATTGACAAAACAAAACACACAAACAGCTGGATGATCTGTATAGATATAGAAGACTGAAAAAAATGCATTAACTGAAATATTCTGATAAAAAATAATAAGTGTGAGGATACTAGTCAGAATATTGCATGTAAATGACTCCTTAACAGACAAAAATATCAGCACTCAATTGAAATAAAGCAATAGCATGTATGACATTTTCTTGGCAGAATATTTTAAATGAATTATATTCTTTTTTTCTTATAGATAAAAAGAATGTTTGTTATTTTAATAATAAAAATAAATATACAATAATATGGAAATACAAGAGTAAAAATATAAAAAAACCCTACATAACACTTGGCACAGCAAAAACAGTTGAAATAATAAAAACTTATGTATATTATTTGCTCTTTTCACACACACACACAAAAATGCCAGCAGTAGAGTGATGATCATCAGGCTAATTTCATACACCATCCTAAAATATAAGCAAGTTCAATTCTCATTGAATGCTTTGCTGAGTTTAGCATTGTAAATATCTTTCTCTCTCACATAAAGGAAACTATTAGTAAATGTCTATGATATTTATATGAGAAGAGTTGAGGGATTCTTGGCCCAATACGTTCCTTAAAATGTGACCACACACACACACACACACACACACACAAACAGGTTTGGTTAAATAATTTAGAAATGTCATGTTGATTAGTTTTTATTGTGATCCATTCAAGTTCACTGATTAATTTCTTGGTAGCCTTACAAAATTGATTAAGAAAAATACCAAAATTTTCTTTCAAACAGTTTTTATTTTCACAAGTACTTTACATGTCTAAATTATTTAATCAAACCTGTTTGAATGAAAATATGCTGCCTAAATATACACACACTCTCTCTCTCTCTTTTTTATATATATATATATATATATATATATTGCCTGAATGTTCTGTATGTCCAAGATTTTTGGCTATTCTTTTAGCTATTATCAAGGATGATTTTATTTTTTATAATTTTTTTCTTTTCTGCACATAAATTATGTAGAAATTTTCAGAACATTTGGACAATTTCTAAATAATTTCTGTCCAGAAAAGAAGAAAAATAAATTTTTAATGGATATCTTGATTAGGCTAATAACTTTTCAATACTCTGTTGTATGAAATGTTAATACTTAAATCAACTTTCTTATAGATGTTAGCTTTGTCTGGTTCAAGGTGAAATATAATATGAATAATGTGGTAAAACATTGTACTGTATCAATCTTCCAAAGGTGAAAGAAAGTTTTGGATGACAGTCTCTGGTGGAGAATTAGGTCATTATCTCAGTCATAAAACAAATCATTTTATCTGTATCCAAATCCTACTTACTCCTGTTAGAAGAACCTTTCCCTGATTGACCGTGTCTTCAGGGATGTAACCATAATCAATTCACTTAACCAATTGCAGGTTGGCAAGGCTATTTAATCCATAATTGGAGGTTTTAAATTCAGAGTTATCCTTCTAGATTGGTTACCACTCAAGACTATAGGACCCAATCTGTCCTGCTATTTTACCCATAGCTGGGGAGAGAAGAGGTGGATTTATACCTTTCCCAACAGTATTAACATGTAAGTGAATGTAATGAACTCAACTGGAATTTGAACTCTGTTTTCTGATTCCACAATGTGAGCCACTGTCTATTATCTCACTGTGCCATATTTCAGCTATTTTTTTTTATCTTTATGCCTTAAATGGCACACTTCAGTCCAGTGGCTGATTTACACATCAAGAGTTGCATTTAGTACAGATGACAGGAGTCTGAGTGGAGCTGGCTAGAAGTTTTGATCAAATCTTGGATCACAAAGATATATATTAATCTAATGGAAAAATATCATGCAAAACTATGGTGGATTAAAAAGATGAATGATCTTTTGAAGTTTTAGATCAACAATGTGTCAGAACTTTTCAGATGAGGAATTATCATTTTTATACACAGTTTTATTCAGTGATTGAATATCTTTGGCGGGGGGCATCTAATTAAGAAAGAAAAAACATTAGACTCTGCTTGAGAACTCTCCAACAACAGCAGCAGCAGCAGCAGCTATAATGAATAGCACGTGGAACTCAGAGAAAATAACAACATAAGATGTTGATATTCCACACTCCTTCAAACAAAAGGTTAGGAATGAAATGTTTATCACTACTAGAAAGAGGAATAACAGTTACTGGACTTGTGAAACTTATTTTGCTGTAAAATTGTTTTTTAAGAAAACTTTTATAAATTTCAACTGAAAGTAGCACAGACAAGGTGCTTTGATTAAGTTTTTTATATAATTTCTCATATGATCTTATAATTTTTTTCTTTTCTGTAGATAAATTATACAAAAACTATCCAAATGTTTTATTTTTCCAATCGCTTTTGGCTATACCTTTAGCCGTTATCAAGGAAGAATTGTATTTACTGTTAAAAGAAAATGTTTTCTATTGTGTTTATATATTTAGCATTATAGAATGTTTTATTTTCAAAATATGGTCAACATATTGTGTCCATGTTCATAGGTGATAATTATTATCCTTGAAAATGGCTAAATGTATAGCTGAAAGTGCTCAGAAAAATAAAACATTTGGACAGTTTTTGTATAATTTATCTACTGAAAAGAAAAAAAAAATTATATAAGATCATGTGAGAAATTATATAAAAAAAAATTTAATCAAAGTGCCTTGTCTGTCATATTTAATGCCGCTTACACACACACACACACACACATAAACAAATGCTTGAAGGTAGAAAATCTATATACTATTTTAAAAACAAGGAATTTATTAATGGTAATAGTCCCTAAGGCCCTTTCGTCCAACATCTCATCAGGAGAAAATCGTTGGAAAAATTGATAAATGAAAAGAACAGCAACGAAAATGAAGAGCAAAAAAGAGGGGGGGGACATGATAAAATCAATAAGTATATATACTTATAATGGGGGGGAGGGAAATTGTGCATAAATAATTAGCGAGGGACAGTTAAAATGAAATATCCCCCAATAAATTAAGGGACTTCACAAAATCCATCTGCCGGCAAAGAGAAGATTTCCATAATCCTATACAGATTGATTCCAAAATCTTCAAATAATTGTTGGAACCAGCTATGTGAATAATTTTGAATTATATATATAATAAAAATATAGTTTTAAGGTATGCTATATTTATAAATAAGTGTTCAATCTCAGAGATAGAATGTATGTGAACATTTAGAGGAAACATCAAGTGGTGAGAGTCTTTCATTCAAACATGAAACATACTGTCACTGTATTTATACAAGTTTTGATAAAAACAACTGACAAGTTAATGTGGTTACGTTTTTTTATTTTATTTTTCTTGTTTCTTGTCAGTTGTTTTTAACAAAACTTGTATAAATGCGGGATTGCTGCACAAATACACAATATAAATATATATATATATATATATATATATATATATATATATATATATGAATGCTTATTTCAGACCTTTTGACTGCTGCTGTAATAGAAGAGTGCAAATGCCCACTTACACATTTTCTTCTGCAAAACCTTTTCTCAATATATTTGCATTGGAGCAGAGAAAAAGGAGGAGTGGATTCATGCCTTTTCCAAGTGTGTGAATACATAGTGAATGTAAACAACCTCAGACAAATTTGAACTTGGTTAACTATTCCATTTTGCATGACAAATTCTGTTTGCCGCCATGACTTTATGATATCAAATCTCTGGTCAGAAATCGAAATATATGTCATCATATTCCATGGGGATATGTTTTCAAGAACTTGCAGCTCAAGGTGACATAACAGTTAGTAGAATGAAAAACAATCTACAAATAGTTAAAATCCTAAAGAGTTTTTTTTTTTTTTTTTTTTTTTTTTTTTCACTTTGCTTATTTCTGGCCTGCCATAATGACTAACTGAAGACTATGATCAAGTTGGGATTTTTCCTGTTGCTAGTACAAAATAACTCTATTGTCCGTCTTGTGTTTCATGTTGGAAATGTAAGTACTACCATGTAATCTAATTAAAGTTATAGAGATACCATAAATGACCCCTATTGACTTTCGTATGTCTAAAAATTCCAAGCCATTCTCCATTAATTCAAGCTTAGAGCACCTGGTAGTCCCATGCACTCATCCCTCTGGGTAGTGACCAAACATGATGTTGCTTAACTTTGGTGATTGTACAGGAATCTGCATTTTCAATGTGATATGCCGATAAGCAAATAACCTCTGATGTCACCTGAACAATCTCTGAAATCATAAGAGTACATTCAGGTCATGGATACTTGTCCACAATTAAAATTACTATAGAACTTGTTTTGTATTCCTTTGTAAGCAGACCATATACTGCCCCCCAAATTGTTATAGTGATGTCCTGAAGAATATAGCAGGACATTCTTAGATCATGGAACCAATTATTGTTACCATATAATCTATTATGAATGTTGCTACTGGTATTATAGATTGTGTAATAGTCCCCCCCCCCCAATTGTTATAGTGATGTTATGAAGAACATAGCAAGACACTCCATCATCACTATATAATCTATTGTGAATGTTGCTACTGGTAATTGTGTATTTTTTTCAGATTTGTGTTTCAAATAAATAAGCCTAGGTTTATAGATGACGAACAGTGTCATGCGAACTGAACCTCTTCATTATATTGACACCCTCATTTCACATCACATTGAAACAATCAGAAGAGATCAGGATATTAGTCATGACAACATTTTTAAATTGCAAGAGAAATTTTGAAAGGGATCAAATTTAAAAATGGAACACACCGTATGGCCATCATGTTTTTATTTTATATATTGCAATAAACTTAGGTTTACACTCTAAACTGTGTTGTATTTGCTATGAAACACCGTTGTTTCATGTGACTACACCATTCCGTATGATGGTCTACATAAAAAAGGATAATTTTTTAATTAAATTTCTTCATCTTCTACTGTGAGAGGCATTTATCATAGCCTTTCTTGGACCTATAGTATATTGTTTGCCTATTTTTTCACATGAATATTTATTAATGCCGTGCCTCTTATAGACGTAAGCAGTCATGACTCTTCACAGATTCCTTTCTTTATCATCTGCGACTTGTCACGTGCATACTAAACATCAAAAAACCATCACTAATGTATTGATCTTTAATAATTTTCATAATGTTTTATTTAATCACTTCTCTTGGTGTAATTAAATACTATTAGTTGAAGCTCCCTTGTATTTTTATTTGTGTAAAAAAATTGCCACAATACATTTCTATTATTATGTTCACCTGAAAATAGAAAATCTGAAGGAAGCCAAAATATTCATCTTTTCTAGAGAACGACTACGAGTTAAATTGTTCTATTCACACTTTTAATGGAACAACTTGTAGTCTTTATTCTACAAGCTTTTTTAACTTTTTTTAAAACTTTTTTTTTCCTCACTATGTTTTGACTGATGAGTTCTTTGCTCTTTTATAGCAATATTGTCCTGTGTAACTACTTTGTAAATGTCAGGCTTCTTTCGGTGGAAAATCTGGCCAAAAGTGTGCATATGACATTTTATGGAGTTGTGGCAGCAAGTATAAGAGAGAAAACAGGTAAACCTTAAAAATTGAAGTGTCATAATCAGTGTTGGTATCATGAGAACATACCTGTATCCTGGCTGAACATACACTTGCTGGCCACATAAGTACACATGAACAAATGCTCTTTCAATGTACAAATTTCTAATTGACCAATGACACAAAAGCAATTTACTAGATATAGACATTTAATAATGGTGACCTGTTGCATTTCATTTTATGCATCAATATGAGATGCAGTTTATGTGGCATGGGCATTGGAGATCATACATGCAGGTCTGAGTATTTCAAAAAACTACTAATCTATTAGGCTTTTTACATACAACTATCTCTAGGGCTCAGAATGGTTGAAAAAGGAAAAAAAAAGTTCCAATGACCAGCAATCTGAAGGTGTAAAGAAGTCAAAGAAGAATGGCCAGTCTGTTCAAGCTGTTAGAAAATCAACAGTAGCTCAAATAACCGCTTTTTAGACCGGAGGTATACAGAAGAGCATCTCTGAAAGCATGACATAGAACCTTGAAGCAGACAAGCTACAGCAGCAGAAGGCCATGTTGGGTGCTACTTCTGTTAGATAAAAACCAGAAACTAAGGCTACATTTTGCTAAATACTGCATAAATTGAATAATAGAATATTGGAAAAACATTGTCTGATCTGATGAGTTTTGATTTCAGCCATAACATTCAGTTGGTATTATTAGAATTTTGCATAAACAACATAAAAATATGGATCCATCTTGCCTTGTATCAATGGTTCAGGCTGGTTGGGGTGTTGTAATGGTACGACAAATGTTTTCTTGGCTTGCACTTGAACCTTTGGTAACAAATGGTTGTTTAAATGCTTCAACATACCTATGTATTGTGGCTGACCCTGTGTCTCAGTTTATGCATGCACGTACCCACTAGTTGTCCATTTCAGCAGGAAAATGCTCCATGTCACAATGTAGTATTGAGTTTTCTATTAAACTAGCCTCCATAATCTCAATCCCATTGAGCACCCTTTTGAAAGGGAGATTTGAATTGTGGATTTGCAGTCAATCAATTTAGAAAAATTGCAAGATGTGATAATCATAATAAGAATCTGAATTTTGAAAGAGTGCTGCCAGAACCTTGTTGAATCCATGCCAAGAATTGTGGTCGGTCTAAAGGCAAAACTGGGTCCAACCTTGTATTAGAAGAGTATACATAAGAAAGTGACCAATAAGTGTATATACAAAAGAGAGACACTATTCTCTGGAGTGAAACGACATTTCCAAACTGGAAAGAGAGTGTGCCATGAAGATAGCTACATGCCTGATAAAAGGTCTGCCTAATCAAAGCCAATGTAACAATCAATACCATGTGGACAGCTGAACTCAGTAAAGCCAATCTCAGTTTTGTACAATTGAATAAATCCTATCATCAGTGTTTTGCTGAAGAAATGAAAGATTAGCATACAAGTTGGTTTACATTGACAATTGCCTGCAGGAATTATTAGAGAAAATCAAGAACATAATGGATGGGCATCTTGCATCAGCCAAATTGATAAAAACAGAATATGTGAATATTTATTTGGATAACTCCTATAATGACAATGACTCATCCTAGAATTTCAGGCAATTTTTATTATAATAATAGTCACTCTGTACAAGGCCCTAGAGCCACTAGAGGTAGAATGTCACAGAATAATACTTAAGATTCACACTTTATGAAGATGTGTAGGGAAGACAATGATTAACTGTAGATAGAAGACTGACAAATGCAATGATAAAAACAGCATGAATGAGCATATTAGTCTAAATAACTTAAAGGCTAATAGTTCCTGCCTGAAGTTTGGACACTAGTTTCAGTTTCAAAGTTGTGACTTGTAAGTTATAATCTGCCTTAGGTTGTTTCTTTCTTATTTAACTCCTTTTGTTCAACATAAACACATATTTTCACATTGTATTTTTCCACAGCTACTATTTACTTCCAAATCACTTACCAGCAATTCTGAGATTAGTACTAGGCAGTCTTCATTTGGAAGATTAGTACTAGGCAGTCTTCATTTGGAAGATTAGTACTAGGCAGTCTTCCTACTCTAATTACCTTGTCATCATTTGGCCTTGTCACGCAAAACTAAGTTTGTCAATTTTAAGGCACTTTATTTTGTGCTCTCCCAGTAGGGATACAGATTTCTTAAGAATGACCAGAAGATAAAAACTGCTTGATGAAAAGTTATCTGCCCAACCAAGACATTGTGTTATTTCCACCTGCAGCTAATTGCAAACTCATGTTTTAGTAAGCTGTACATCTCCCTGAGTGGCTAGGCTACTGGGGAATGGGTGTATTTTATCCAGTAACCATCTCTAGATTGCCAACCAAGGCTAAAGAACTTCTATCTACTCGTTAGTTAAGTATTTGTAATTACCTGCTAGCACAATCATTTATGGCTTCCAAACAGTTTCGTTTTGCCAATTTCACACACAAGGCTTGGGTCAACCTGTGATATGGTTTTTATTCAGGCACACTTCTCAATGGAGCTACATCATCTTCCCAACATGATGATATGAATACACCTTGATAAATTGACAATGGTGCAATTCAAACCAAAGTCTCAAGGTCAAAACTCTGATGCCTTAACTTTTTGGTCACACACCTATACTAAGGCTGGATTAAATTAAATTCTGCTATTTCGTCAAATATTTGGAAGTGGACCAGGCTATAAACATTTCAACATCTCTTTGTTTAACCTTCATTAAATATAATCCAACCTCATTTCTTATTGAAGACCCTGTTGTGAAGTCGGCATTGGCAAGTGATACTGAAAAATATATGATTGAGATATGTATATATATATATATATATTGTCATATATAATGTGTGTGTGTGTGTGTGTGTGATTGATATATAGCTTTTATTTTTTGTGAATCTTCCTGGCAATACATGTTTATAATAGATTCCAATGGAATTTTCTTAATCCTTATTTTAACATATTAAAATTTATACACTGCATGGCATGTGTGAGAAAATCTTTGATATTTTTTTTTTTAATTGCTCATCACATCTGATTTCTTTGCAGATTATTTATAGAAACTAAACTCAAAACAGAAATCAATGACTGTATACCAATAATAGGTTATTTGTCGACAAGATAAAATTATAACCTTTGCATGTAAAATCTACAAATGCACGCATCTAATGCATATGTGCATTTCTGTGAATATTTGTTGCATCTGTTGGTTATGAGAGTCCATGGATCTCTGCACCCAAAGAGTCATGCCTCAGCTAATGATGGTGGCGCAGTATCTGTACAAGCCCACACGGGAGTGATGGTCTCGATTGTAATGACTGCATGTGAAGATGCTCTCCCCCAATGTTGCCATGTTTTCTTTCCTTTCAGCATGCTTTACTCCAACGGCAAGTGCTCATTCCTTCTCTCCTTGCTCAGTGTAAATCATGTCTCCAGTGTGAGTGATCATTGGCAACACCTTCCCACCTCTCTATGTCCATCATCCTCCTGTCATTTTTGCAGACATTCTTCTTGAAGCGAAGATGAAGTCACCCTTGTGCCCTCTTGTCAGTAGCCAGTTCCCCATACAGAAGGACCGTTTGGAATCCTTCCATCAGTAGACTGATGCTTCCCTTGTTTTGCTGTTGTGGTGAGGTGATGCTACAGTGTCATCTCCAGAGTGCAGGCCTCGGCAGGGTTTTATGAGAGATTGGCAGTTGCCCATGCAGCAAGTCTCCCCTCTCCAGGCCACCAATGTTGTCCAAGGGAAAAGTAGAGTCCAATACAGCTTGGTACCAGCGTTGTCACAGGAGTTGCCAGAATGAAGTTGGACATAATATTGGACTATGTCTCAGGATTTGTCTTCAGGGTTTGCTCCTGAAGCCCTTCCCATGATTGGATATGGCTGCAAGGCAGCAGAGGTTTAAATTCAGTCTTCCTTCTCTTACAGATATTATTATTGCTAGATTCACTGCTAAGTGGAAATTCCTTTGATCTTTCATTGGATTCTTTTTTACTCTTTCACTGGAAAGTTTGTACTTTCGAAACTGATAAGTCAGCAATTTTTCAAACCTTTCAATTACTAATCTGATATTGTCCCTTCTCTTATAAATTTTTTATTGAAATGGCCTGTGTTAATTCTTTGTGAATGGATATTCAGCAAAAATTTAAGTTTATATATTGTCCAAATTACAATAACATTTTAAAAAATTTTTTATAAGAATTTTACTATCATTGTTTAACAATATTTTCTAACAAAAAATGCCACAATAATTGCTTACAACTTCATTGACTTATTTGAAGATATTTCAGTTACCTCCCTTGAATATTGAGCCACTTAAGAATTAGTCATCAACAGCTTAAGTTTTCACTTCTGTGTTATTTTACCTTCTTTTCATATAAAATTATATTTCTAGATGTCAAATGGTACAAAAATATTTTCTCTTGATTTTAATGAAAAGAAGACTTATTGAGGTACAATAATTTTTTACTTATTTTAAATTGACTTATTTTGAGCAATTAATCAATCAATATCAAATTGAAGCCATGAATGAGAATTATGAAAATACAAGTGTTTTATCCATTAGTAATTATTTTATTATGACTAATTATTATAATATGCTTCCTGTTAGTTCTCGCATTGATAATCATCACAAATGCTTAATCCTTAGATTTATGTTAAACTATTGATTATTGTTTGAGGAGATGAAAAGGATAAAAAGCAAAATAGTCAACAAGTTCTAAAGACTAGGTACATATCAAAAGTAAATGGAGCTATTTTCATTCAGCTTAGCTTTGTTTGGTACAAGACTACAGTATTGGAGCACCTAGTGAGTATTTTACTCACCAGTGACTTGCAAATTATCTTGATAAGCATCACTCTGTAGCAACCACTTTCCTATTTTCATTCCTAAATGTGGATTGTTGTATAAACTTAACCTTGTCTGGTACAAGGCTACAATTGTGGAGCACAGCCGGTGATGGCAATACTTTTTAGTAGTAACTTGTGAAACTAAATAAGTAACCATTATTACATCATGACCGTTCTCTCCTGTATCCTTTTATTGATAATGTGCATATTTGCATCTGTGGATGGAAAAAAAATCTGTGTTTGGCCCTTCCCTAATCGGGTTTATCTAATTAAATCCAATTAGTAATTAAGGTAAAAAGCATTGGATGAAAAGATTGTTTCCAAGTCCCCCCACCCAATGATGTTTGGGGTCACATTTTGGAAAGTGGGTCAAGCTGGGAATTTTTCAGCATTCTCTCATATACGTTGTTGAAATTTATATATATTTATGGTTAAAGAATGTTTGATATCGGAGATAGAACTTTTCTAGAGACAGTGTGGACATAGGATCAAACACTTCATGGTGACTGTTAGCTTCACACCTCAAATGAACATGGAGTATGAAACTCAGTCGTCATGCAGTGTTGATTCCTATGTCCACACTATGTGTAGGTACATCAATAAATTTGTAGACTAATGTAAAAAAAAAAAGAAAGAGTTACATAACAAATATTGATTTTTTTTTTTTTTTTTTTTTTTTTTTTTTTTTTTATATTCTCCTTTCTTGTTGATGAACTTGAATATTAATCACATAGCTTCAGTGTTATACAAAGAAAATTGTTACCAAAATCAAGTTAATAATTATTAGCAGGTTATGGACTTAGTGATTTACCTTGTGTTGGTGGAATTGATTTTTTTTTTTTTTTACTGCTTATCAACCCTTTGTGGGTTATTTAAAACTGAAACATATTTTGGATTGTAGGAGGTTGCTTGTAGTTAGTACCTGGTGTTCCCAAATGGTTCCCCATGTAAGTACTACCTACCAACCTCAACAATGTGTGTGTGTGTGTGTGGATATATATATATCTTGTGGCAGAGGTAGTTGTATACTTTCTATTCATGGCAGTGTTTGGGGTGCAAGCCTAAGGAAAACTGACATTTTAAAAGCTAATTTTCAAAGCAGGTAGATATTTCCCCATTTGGAATATTTTCTTCCTTCAATTTGAAGTAAAGTAAATATGTGTACAGATATACTATATTACTTATTGATCCAGATACTGAAAAATATAGAAGTTGGGCTAGGTAAAAAAATACTTTTTAAACTTTTCTAGATTACAGATTTTAATATGAATAAAATCTTTGCCAATATCTGATACAAAAAATATACCAAACTAAACCAAGAGAGACAGATTACATGTGGCAAAGTGTGTGTATGTTATATATATAATCTACATATTCAGTTAAGCAAAAGAACATTATTTGATAATGGCTAATAAATTAGTTGAAAATGCTTGAATCCACAGAGAAATGGGAGCACAGTATGATACAAGTTCCCCAAACAATCTGCTGCAGGTTTTGAATTCAAAGTTATCCTTCTCCTAGACTGATTGCCAACCAAAGCTATAGAACCCAGTCTGTTCTGCTATTTTACCCATAGCTGGGGGAGAAGAGATGGATTCATACCTTTCACAAGGGTGTTAACACCCAAAAGTGAATGTAATTGACTCTCCTATATATATATATATATATAAAATTGTAATTGACTCTCCTATATATGTAATTGACACTCCTATATATATATATATATATATATATATATATAGACTGGGTTCTATATATATATATATATATATATATATATATAGGAGAGTCAATTACAATTTTATATATATATATATAGGAGAGTCAATTACATTCACTTTTGGGTGTTAATACCCTTGTGAAAGGTATGAATCCATCTCTTCTCCCCCAGCTATGGGTAAAATAGCAGAACAGACTGGGTTCTATAGCTTTGGTTGGCAATCAGTCTAGGAGAAGGATAACTTTGAATTCAAAACCTGCAGCAGATTGTTTGGGGAACTTGTATCATACTGTGCTCCCATTTCTCTGTGGATTCAAGCATTTTCAACTAATTTATTAGCCATTATCAAATAATGTTCTTTTGCTTAACTGAATATGTAGATTATATATATAACATACACACACTTTGCCACATGTAATCTGTCTCTCTTGGTTTAGTTTGGTATATTTTTTGTATCAGATATTGGCAAAGATTTTATTCATATTAAAATCTGTAATCTAGAAAAGTTTAAAAAGTATTTTTTTACCTAGCCCAACTTCTATATTTTTCAGTATCTGGATCAATAAGTAATATAGTATATCTGTACACATATTTACTTTACTTCAAATTGAAGGAAGAAAATATTCCAAATGGGGAAATATCTACCTGCTTTGAAAATTAGCTTTTAAAATGTCAGTTTTCCTTAGGCTTGCACCCCAAACACTGCCATGAATAGAAAGTATACAACTACCTCTGCCACAAGATATATATATATATATTATAATATAAAAATTATTATTATTATTATTATTATAATATATATAATATATATATATATATCTCAATTTCTACAAATTATTGGCCTTTTTTTTTTTTTTATTTATTTTTTTTTTTTTTAAATAATTAATTTTCTGTTTCTTTTCAGCTGACTTCTAATCCTGTCCAACATGACCAGGAGGACTCCATTCAAATACGAGGAATTCATTTTTTGTCATATAAAGGTTCTTTTTTTTTTTTTTTATTCATTTATTACAAAAAAATTGATTTTTGCTGTCAGTTATCCAAATGTGGAAAAAAATTACTTTTAGTTAGATTTAATTTTATTTTTATTTTAATATTTTTGTTGTCTAAGATTTATAAGAAATTATAAGCAGATAAGAATTTTTGTTTTTAAATTAATTAATCTCTCATTCTATGAAATTGTATTTTTCTTAAATTTTAATACTAAAAATATTCTTGAAACCTTGGCATAATAAAAAGAAATGCACTGCCTAACGAGGCTGTAAGTTTGTTCATTTTTGACATATCGGCTAAATAGATTATCTCTCTAACTTGACCAATTTTTTGTTTTCAATTAATATCCTATCGGAAGGTATTTAAAAAAAAAAAAAATAATAATAAAATAATAATGCTTGAGATATGGAGATCTGAAGAAGTGGCTTTGGTTGGTGGTTTATTCCCTTAAGATAACAATTTTGACCAGTCATATTCAGATCTACATTGTTTGGTTCAAAATTACACAGATTTGGGATAAATTTTCAATGCCTTTGTTCTCTGCAGTCAGAATATCGTGTTTGTATGATAGCTTTACTCACTTATGCTTCATCTGTTGTGATGGTCAACAATGCAACATTCTGTTTTTAAATAAATAAAAAAAAAATATTCGGCCAGCAATTTGGGTTCAATTTCAAACCTATTGACAACTCTGAGGAAAACTTATCCAGTTTAAATAACCAAAAACCATATTGAAAATGAAATGTAAAACAGTGATTAGGTGCCTTATCACAGTGCAATAAGCTAGTCTTGAAGAAACATTCAAACCAAAGTGAATTTGATCTTCACTACTTGGTCAATACTTGTGCCAGATTTAAGTCAATATTAAAGGGGGTAAGACAGTTAAAGTCCCTGCCAAACAATTTACTCTTAACTGATGCCTTGGCTTGTCAACCAATACATATTCTGGTTTTTATAGCTTTTGAGAGGATTCAACAATTTCTTAGAATTTAAAAATCATTTTCTACTCATATCTGCAGGAAGATTCTTGGCTACCAAGTTAAGAAAGTGACTCTTCTGGAATTCCAACATTTCTGTATGTTTTATGTATAATACTTTAAAAAATATTTTCCAGACTTGCAAATGCACCTCTGTCAATCTGTATAATTCTGTAACTCTTTTGAAATGTTAGCATTTTCTTTCTTTAATAATTTAATGGAATTATTCTATATAAGATTTGGTGGGGTTGCAAAAGGGAAATATTAAATATGAGATTGAAACCAAAGGACATCCACCACAGCATATGAGTTAGCAAGGTCATCTTGCAGATTGATTTGCTAGTGGAATGAGTTTGATCCTAAGTGGGTGCCCCACAATTGTGGCCTTAAGCCTTACTAAGCTTAGCAAAAAACTATGATGCCAACTGTTGCATGAGAACTACTAAGCTGATTTTGCTAACTGATTTACTAACAAAGTTCAGTTCTTGCTGGTTACTCTTTTATGGTGGCCTTGTGCCAGATTAGGCTTAACGCATATAAGATTGAGACTTGAAGTTTTCAAATGTTATAATAACCTTGTAAATACTGAGTCACTCTATGGCAGCCATAAATGGATGTTTGGTGGGGGTGGGAAGGTCAGCCAGTTCTGCTTTGGCTGCTTTTGCAGTTGGAGTGCATTGCATAATGCATTGCATAGAGCACTGATGCACTATATAGATGTGTCTCTTTAAAAGGCAAATGTTGTTGTTGTTGTTGTTGGCTGATTAACAAGTCAGAAGCTTTCCTTTTCTGATCTGCTCTTGTCAATAAGGAAAGATCATGCTTCTTATTTGATGCCGTCAAAATTTGAACTCTCTCTCTTTGATTATTCAGTGAATCCTTGAAACTCGTATTCTTTTTTTTTTTTTTTTTTTTTGATCACATGTCTTTTAACCATACTAATCTCCAGCTTTCCTAAGATAGATATGGGGTGGGGGTATACTTAAATATTCTTGGCCAGACCCACTTCTAAAAATATAACCAGACCTCCAAACATCACATATTTTATTTTTGAAGGCCTTCAGAATTTGATTGTGCTGAAAAATTTTCGGCATCCTCTTAGTGAGATATATATATATATATATATATATATATATATATATATATATATGCCAAAAATTTGGGTCCACCCTCTGGATTTAATAATTAGTAAGATTCATGCCTTCTTTTATTTTAATTTCTACTAAAGTTAGGATGCTGAAACTATTTAAACCAGTAGTGCTTGACGTCCAATTGTTTTTTGTTTTTTTTTAGAGGTGGGGGATGATTACCTGAAACTTCAACTCTGCCAGCGCTAAGATTACCATTAGCCAGCAAGACAGATTAGGCCAGGGCTTGGCAACCTTTTGCTAACTATGTGCCGACTTAGGGTTTTAAAATCATTCAGTGTGGCAACAGCATACATTTTTTTATACAAGTCAAAGTCAATATACCGGTTGTATAATATACTATATATTACTATATAAAATATATGTACTTTAATACCTATATTAAAATTGAAAGAGATAATTATCTTTGTATTGTAGTAGTTATTGGTTTGAACTTTGTAATGTCATTTGCAGCTGCATGCCATTGGAAATTGCTTGGCGCACAATGTGTTGCCAACGCCTGGATTAAGCAAAAAAAAGTTAAAACTTTAAGGAAAATTTATGAAGTAAAGGGTTAATTTCATTATTATTGAATATATGATAAAACCCTTCAGAAAGAGAATGGCCCTCTGATCTGATGTGCATCATTATTTTTGCAAATGGCACACCTCCTTCAATTTTAGGTGATACATTGAAATCCAGAGGGTGGCTCAAAACTTTTGGCCTATACTCTGTGTGTGTGTGTGTGTAAATATATATATATATATATATATATATATATGATCTGAAGATTGCGGTTAAGCATGAAACGGACTGTCACCACTCGGCACTGACATCAGGATCCAATTTTATATTTATAGTCACTCTAACCCTGATATTGATCACTTTTACCCATAAATATAGCACACCTAAACTATATTTTTATCATATATAACATCATTCAGCTAAGTGGCCCATTTTATATTTGTATTAATCCTATATATATATATATATATATATATATATATATATATATATATATATATATATATATATTTCTCAAGATTCAAGCAACTAAAATTCATGTCATACTGCTGTGATGTGGAGTCTGGCAAGACACAACACTTAACTCGACAGTCGGTCATGATAATAGTCTTCACTACTCAGCTAGACAAATTACTGCAATAGTATTATCTTCTTTTCATTCTGAGACAATTACCCGGGACTACTTATCATGAACGGATCAGTCCATTCATGATAGTAAGGAGGGTAACTGGCTCTTAACACGAATTCAAGAAGAAAGCAAAAAAGAAAGTAAAGATTATTGTATGTAATATGATATAGACCTGAAGAATACTAGATTGACCACTGACAGAAATAATCAAACAACAAAGGTAAGGATACTCGTCAAAATAATTCAGTAAATGACTGTACTTCAGGCAAGAAAGATATTTTCAGAAATTTAAAAAAAAAATCAGTTCCAAAAAGTTGTAAAAGTTTGTCATTAAAAATAATTTTTTCTTTTTAGCTGCAATCAAAAAAAAACAAACACATCTGAAATGAAGCTACTTCTTCTCATCAAGGCCAAAAATCAATACCAATTTATTGATAAATTCAGATTTATTAGAACACTACTGGCAAAGTTTAATCAGGTGATGTTTCAGTTGAGTTCCATTGATATTTCCCTGTATCCCCCTACTCAATAATATTTTGGTGATTAAACTCTGAAAAAGTGTATTTTATAAAATCTCTACATAAAAAAAAAAAAAAAATTATTATTATTATTATTTAATGTAGTTGGGTTTCTACCATAGCACAATGGTTAGCAAGTTTCTCTTACAGACTAATTCATTCGTGATGTGAGTTATGTCTTTAATCAGAGCTCCATTGCTATGCCCTCATACCAGACTAATTTATATTTACAGCATCTGTCATATAGTGATGCGTAGCAAACATATTTTGCAGATGGTTTGCTAGTGTGTGAGTTCAATCCTCACTGATTACACTCTTCTTATTGTGACTCTTCACCTGAACTAAGCTAAACTTAATTTCTATCTATAATTCCATTGATAGTAATTGTTGATTGCATTTAAATTGAACATTTTTATCTATTCTTCTAATTTGTCATTTGGTAGGCATTGCTAACTGTAGTTACTCTTTTCTCTCATTTTCAATATAAAACAATGACTATTGCCGTTACTCACAAAAGAATGACATCTGCTATTCTTGGTGGTGAATATTTTTAATGCTTAAGAAATAATATTTTGCCTTTCATAGCATTTTGTAATCGACTGAACAGAATTTCAATATTTATTTATTTTGTTAACTTTTCTGTATGAAGTAACATTTTAATGTTTACCATTGAAATGTGATTTTTATGCAACTAAGGAAATATGTTCTTTTTAGTCTTAAACTTGTATTTAATATAACATGAACTAATAACAAATAACTGATCGAAAGAATCCTTGAGGGTTTAAAATAATGTTCTTTCTCTGGGGTTTGTGTGTGATGATGATAAGCAACCCAGCACTCTGTATAGGCCTTCAGATCTTTAGTTTATTGCTTGACCACTTAGTAATTTTTTGTGGTTTCAAGTTGAGAAATATAAAAGATGAAATTCTCTTGTCTGCTTATTTTCAGCTTTGAATTTGGAAGTATAATTCCCAAATGAACTACAACACCTATTTCAATGTAGAATGTTTGTGAAAATTTGCATTTTCTATTTTATATAAAAAAATTTTTTTTTTTTTTAAAGAGATTAATTGTTGAAATGAAACAATTTCCAGATGATGAAAATTAAACGCCAATCTCCCTGGGGGATCATCAGAGGGCGTTGTGTTCTGTTCCTAAAATAGAAGAAAAACCCTCAAGACAAAGATGAAGAACTCTTGTCTCAAGTGGTCAGTCTTGTACTCTGTTATGCTATTCTTTATTTGTGACAACTGCTTCCAGGCAAAGAATAACTTTTGGAATCTGCCTGAAAATTCCTTTCATTTTGAGTTTGTATTGATTTCATTCATTAATCATTAATCAAGAAGAGAAAGCAGCTGGCACCAGAACTGGTTTCATACCATAGCTATTACTAGACTGACCAAAAGGGTTTTCTTTTTATCTGACTTACAACCGCATCACATTGAAACCCTGCTTCTTGTATGATCAGTGAAGTTAAGCAACCTCAAGCCTGGCCATTACCTAGATGGGTGATCATTTGGGGAATGCCAGGCGCTGTAAGCTTGGATGTGCAGATGGTGTAATGTATAATGGCTCAGAATTGTCAATTGGAGAACCGAGTTTCAATTCTAGTTGGGGTCATTATATTCACTTATGCACAAATATCTTTTGGAAAGGTATGAATCCACCTCCCCCCCCCCTCGATCTATGGGTCAATTAAAGACTTCTATCATTAAATCACTATCTCCCCTCCCCATCCAAATTCTTAGAACCTAAAAATATTGTCTAGCTTTAAATAACCTGCAATGGGTTGATAAACCGTAAATAACAAATCAATAATATTTCTATCCTATTTAAAATCATTGTCCACTTAGCTAAACTCATATAGTAGAAAATCTAACTTTTCAGACGACTTTGGCTTTGAACTGCACGACTAACTAATGAGCCAAATTGAGAAGAGTGGAGAGCTTATCATTTTATGTTGTAATGAATTTTACCAACCTCTCATAAATGGCAAAAGTAAAACGATTCTAACAAACGTGTGTGCCAGTCCAAAGCACAGAATTAACTTAGTTCTTATTTTCAGAGAGTAATTAACAGGAGATAACTGATAACTGACATCCATTAAACATGGCACGTGGAACTAGAACAGTCTACCCCAGTGAGCGAAATAAAGGGTTCAGTTTGACATTCCAACCACCTGAAGAAGGCCAGAGCATAGAACAGCCAAAACGTTGTAATAAATATAGTGACAAAGATGAGGACAATAGTCCGAATAATGTAAATAGTGTTATATTATTTATATGAATAAATGTAATTTGTCACTTATATTCAGCTTCATTTGTACTTCAACTCTATACTTTTGTAGATGAACCTTTTGGCAATTGTTCAATCCACTCTTCAGGAGGTTTCAGCAATTAACATGAATATAACATCAATCAGATAACTGACAAATTACATTTATTTGTATAAATTTTTTTCATATACTCTGTGACATCGAGCACTTTAATGCAAAGACTGCTTGCCTTTCACGTCCTTTCTTTCAAATTTCCTCTGATTGGCAACATTTCTGGCATTACAATATCTTTATTATTGCTATTATATTATATGTAGATTTCTATGGAAACATTTCTAGTTTATTTTAGATAAATCCATATTTGATGAAAGAGTGTTTTTTAATGAGCCTAATTAGGAAGATGGTTAACATTCAAGAAAACACTAGCTGGCCACATATTTTATGACTTGAAGAAAACCTAGGCATCAACCAAACCTACATTTTTATTATTGCTAATACTGAAAGAACTGTCTTTACTACTAATACATTGACCCAGTACTAGGCCCGAGTGCCACCTAAGGTAGAGGCTTACTGAATGAGGTGTGTGAAACTAACATAAGAGAAGGAAGTAGGGAAGTGAAGATTATGGAAGACAGAGAATAGATGATGATTGATCCTTGACTTGAAATCGTTAGCGTTCAGGGAAGTATTTGCATGGGAATCTGTTCCTCAAAGAAGTCGTTCTTGTTATGAGAATGATTCAACTGTGTGGATGTAGCAAGGAAAGTCTTGGCTGTAAAAGTTTGAACTTGTGGTACTAAGGTGCTTGAAGCTTGTCTGAATATTTCCTATAGAAGTACTCATAGGCTTGCGACATTGTGTCTCTATAGGAAAAGGAGTTGTAAGGCAGAAAATAATTCATCACCCACAAGGCCATGTAGATGCTTTTGAACTTTGTCAAGGTTGGAAAGTGAGGATTCGGCAGCTCTACTCCATTTTTGGTCTGATCTGATTAAAAAAAAATCAAACATACTGCCATGACTTGCGCTATTCATCTCATGGTTGTTTTAGACTTTTACAACACTAATGTCGTCCGGAAGTGCTGATAAGACAAAAGAAATCTGTTACCTTGATGTTTACTAAGCTTAGTTCAAGGGCAAATAGAGAGTAAGAAGATCGTATTGCGCAAATCTTTAAAGTGAGGCAAACATGCCTGTCTTGAAAACCAGTATTTGAAATTCTGTTTTTTCAACTGGGCTGAAACCGTTCCCAGTAGTGCCATCTATGAAAATGCAACTGTTGTCAGCCAGCAAACATATTCCCAAGAAACTTATTCTATGGTCACAGATATTCTGCTCTACATTGTGTTTATAATGAATGCCATTCAGCACACAACGCATTCTTTACAAGAGGATTGGACTTCATGCGTCACAAGGCAGATGACTGTCATTAGCAGGTTAGAACCAAACCCAAATCACATGTCCATTCTTTTCATTTACAGAATGGACACTTTGCAGACTGTTGGACTACAGCATCCATTTGGCGTCATGTTATTATTATTCTTTCAGAAGAGAGAATCAGGCCAATTGGTTGTCTTGAATTGCTTGGATTTCAATATGAAATTTCGATTCTTAATCAAGATTAATCTTGCGTAATTTCTTTTAGATTAGTAGAGAAGTAAGTAGTAATTTTGCATTGGCTTTAATATTTTAAGATATTAGATCAGAATCAATTTGCTTGGTTCTTTTTAATATCTGGTTTTAAGTCTTATGAATCTCCACTTCTTCTATTAGAGGCTTTTTTTCCTAATAATGCTAATTATATATGATTTGCCTGCAATCTTTGTAGAAAATCCAGGGTAATTTTTAAAAAAAATAAAAATTCATCTTGTATAAAATAGAAATGTTTCTGCATTATAAAAATACTGATATTCCTGCTAATTTTTCTCTAACCACAGATGTTGAATAACAGAAAACTGCATATTTTCCCCTAATTGAAATCAAAGTACACACAGTCACTATTAAACTAGGTAGCTGCTCCCAGTGAATTTTGTGTGTTAAGTGCCATATGTGATACATGCTTGAGCGATCGTGTCTCTTTGATTCATGGCTGACTAGGCAGAAGATTTTCCTGCAGTAGGTTGCCAACCAAGGCTATAAGACCCAGTCTGTCCTGCTATTCAACTCATAGCTGAGGGGAGAAGAGATGGTTTCATGCCTTTCCCAAGGGTATTTGCATGTAAGTGAACATAACGAACCCAACTGGAATTTGAACTTGACTTTCAGATTTCTCATTCCGAGCCTATATCTATTACGCAGTAACACGCATCCTCACATTACCACTTATTTGAATAAAAAAAAGCTAGATTTTAAAGATATATATAAGCATACTGAAGCCATATTGTCTACACACATTTGTTTGCTGTAATTCTCGAAGATACAACTGCTGATAATATTTGTGGATACTATTTTATTGATTCTGTTCTCATGTCAAACAATTTCATGCATGTTCTCTTTCTGTCTTTCTTTCGTTATTCAGGCAATCAGTACATCTCTCTCTCTCTCTCTCTCTAGTCGGTCATAAGTTATAAAATGATTGTCTACTTATTTAGTTCTAAAAAAAAAAGAAATATTCAATGCGTGATCAATTATGAAGTCAATCATATATTCACTTTCTATCCAAAATCTCTCCTCGTTCATTATAGATATGAAATATCAAGTCGTATATCACATTAGACATTGTAATAAAAACAAAAAAAAAACTTTGGATAGATTTTTCCATATCTCAAAACAATCCTCATAAAAATGCACACATCATGAAATGTCACATTCTCATATATTTTTAAATATCTTTATTTTAACCTTGTCATGTAACAATTTTTTTTCTAGCTAGCTTAGTGTTACTACAGTAGCAATTCCCATTATCACTGTATGTGCCACTTACACTAGTGTTCTTCAGCTCAGTAGATAAATACAGGGTGTCCATAAAGTTATATATATATATATACACACACAGGGTGTCCATAAAGTTCATGTGCACTTTAAAAAATTTATAACTTTATTTGTATTTGCGATAGAAATAAATTGTGAAAAGGATTAGAAAAAAGTATTTTTTAAGGTTTTATTGAAATTTTATTTAAGTTTCCACATGTCCTCCATCATTAGCAATACAAAGGGTCATACGATTTTGCAGTTCACGGAAAACATTTGCCAACTGATTTACAGTAATGCCTGAAATCACATTAGTTATTTTAGCTATTCTTAAAACTAGGTACATTAAACATTTTTTACAGATTATTTCTATCGCAAATACAAATAAAGTTATAAATTTTTTAAAGTGCACACGAACATTATGGACACCCTGTATATCTTAGCTTTGAATAATTGGAAGAAAGATTGGCAGTCTTTGTTATATGAAACAAACACAAAACTAAACTACATTTCTATGATAGCCAATCAAAAGTATGAAGGGCTTTAAAATCTCTGTAGGCTAATCCCCCCCCCCCGTTACAAAACCTTTTAGTTTTTTTTATATACATTATATATGTTTTTCTTTCTTGAAATTGTTCTCCCTCAAACATGCATATTTTAGTCAACTGTGAAGGCGTTAAATTATTAGTCTGTAATGATTGATTGATTTATTTTTTTATGGCTTATCAACCCTTTATGAGTTATTTAAAGCTAAAACCTATTTTAGATTGTAAGAATAATTTTTTCTTTTCTGTGAATGAATATTGCATTAACAATTCTTTGGTAATAAGAATGATTTTTCCATACACAAGTCCTACTATTTAATCCATTGCTGGGGTAGGAAATGGCGTCATACCTTTCCCAAATGTATTTGTGCATAAGTGAATGTAATGAATCCGACTGGAATTTGAACTTGGCTCTCCGATTTATCATTTTGAACCATTATCCATTACACCACCTGCACATCCCTGGCTGTAGTAAGAGGGGAATAAAGAAAGGATTTGCCAATGATTCGTCAAATTAAAAAAAAATAATTTCTCTTCATTTATTTATTGTTTTAGAGTTTTCTTCTCTCTTGGCCTTTTATCTTGAAAAAAGATAATTTGTTTTGGAATTAGGAATCTTTTATCCTCTCTCCTCTCACTGCTACGACTACACCTCCACTATTGTAATTAGAGAGGGGATGATCAGAACATGATGGCTATTTTTTTTTTTTTTTTTTAGTAAAAAGCATCTATTAGAGAAATGACTTGATTAGATGTTCTGCTTCTCATTGGGGGTACAGATATACTCTCAGTGTTAAATAACTGACCCATGTGTTAAAAATTTTGCATCTGTGAACTCACAACTGTCATCCTCCACCCACCCAACATTTAGTTAAGATTATGCAGACTAGAAAAGCTAAATCAATTGTAAGTGAAAGCCACATCAACTCGTCAAGAGAAGCCAACTGCTAGGGGTAAGATTTTCACCACACAGATGCGCACATAATAAGCTGGTAGATATCTATATCAGTTTCTGTGTCTTCTCACTACTGATCGGTGCTCATCATCAATTGGCCCTTTACAATCGTCCTTCTTTCTTCCTTTCCACATTTGTATTTGTCTATTGTCAATTGAGAGAATTAGAGAAGACGGACCTTTTTAACTTTTTTTTTATTACTTCTTGCATTCACTTATATGTAAGTAAAAAAAATAACACATGAAATGTTTCTAAAATCATTATATTACAAAAACGTTTATATTGGGAATACGCAGGATAAAGAAAAATATTTTATTTTGCTTCTGTTAATTTTATCTTTTGGTTTTTTCAAAAATTTGGCTAAATTCTTGTTTTGGCCATTGGTTGTATTAATTCATTTGTAGTAAACCACTAAAATCTTGTTTTTTTTTTTTTTTTTTTTTTTTTTTTTTTAACACCTTTTTATTCTGAAGAGACAATTTATGATGGAGGTGTCCCTCTCTCTCTCTCTTTTATTAATCTCTCTATTACTTTCTCTCTAGCTTTTCTCCTTTTCACTCTTTGCTCCATCTTTCCTAATAAATGGTTGCTTCAGTGCCCCAAGAATCTTTTGGGGGTGGGGGGTGGGGGGTAATAACAAATTTTTTTTTTTTTTGAAATTCATTATCAATATGCCTTTTTCAAAACAGCACCATTGTTAAATTAAATGTTTAATTTTAGGATTTTAAATAAAATTATTATTATTTTTTTTATTTATTTTTTTTAAGAACCACATCTTAAACTGATGCAATATTCTGACAATCTTAAGGCCATCTTCATTGCGTTAGGAATTAAGATGTTGAAAATTGCTGTGTTAGTGAATGAAATGTATTTCAGAATCAGGTATCTTACCTCTGTATTTATTATGCTTTTTTTAATTAATAGAAATTTAATTTCTTAAGCTAAGACTAAAAATGATTTTTCAGAATGCTTGCATTAGCTTGAATCAAGCTTTGTTTGTGAAGGCATTGTTCCAGTTTTTCAAATTAAAATATGAATAATTTAAAAAAAAATAGTTACAACTATAAAAGACAGACCTCAGACGAACTAGATTATCAGTCTTGTACTATTTTTAATCAGTTCCTATTAGTCTTTTTATTCGTGTGAATTATTTATTAGCCAATGTTTCAAAAGTGCATAATTTAAGCTAAGGCAGAGTTTGTATGAAATCAATTCAGAAATGGGTCTGCCCACACACATCGATCGTGATTAATAATGTGTTGTTCATTAGATTTGCTAATTCAAATGAATCACAGCATCTATGGTTGAAATTTAAGGATTAATTACCTTTTAACCTTTCAGCCACAGCAGACCCCGTCTTGAAAATATACTAAATCAACTTTATAATAAACTAAACTCTTTAATATTCATGGTGGTGGTAGTGGCAGGGTGTTTGTCTTTGTTAACTCTAGAAATCAAATTGTTAAAAAATAATTCTATTTAGACATTTATTCAAACTTTCCACAATAAAATTACCAATGAAACAAATATTGATGGAGTGAATAAGAACTTCATGTACAGTGTATCACGCAAAAGAAATACCGAGCAAGTCGTGGATTGCGAATTGGCTTGAATATGGTCTCTCTTCAAATATTTGTCTTCATTTCTATTTGCTTCGTGGTGATTCTAAATAAACTTCTTTATACTTCTTACCCCCCCCCCCAAAAAAAAACCCAACTATTATTATTATTCTAATATTCTATATCATCAAATAGGCAATAACAATGAATATCATACACGTAATTTGGGATCAAATAGATTATGTCTGTTATAAAACTTAGTCTATTATCTCATAACAAATTATCTTCAGACTTTTCATATATCCTTTGCACTGCATTTATTTATATTGTGTACTTGTAAAATCGGCAAGAACTTGAAATAAAAAACAAAAAACATTTCAAGTGTTTTGATCAAGTAGTGTAAATTTTATTAGAATTCAAGATTACTGCCTTTGACCATTGCAAGAAAGTATGAGAATATAAATTTGGTTTTAGTTGTCCTCTCATAATTTCCTTGTTATTAAATACCTTTTGTCAGCATAGATATGTAATTAAGTATTTATATGGTTGGGGGTGGATATGAAGTTGGATAATGGTTACCAGAATTTTGATTATACTGATGCTCTTTGGAAAGGCATGAATATACTTCTCTGCAGTTTGTCTCATCACAGGATATTTTTAGAAAATGTCTCATCACTGGCATGCCATGATGACTAATAGGAAAAAATCCCCCCAAAACATGTATGACTAAGCATTTGGGCAAACCCTTCATCATCTATAAGAGCTGATCCATTGTTAACCTTGTCAATTGTGTGCAAAAAGACACTCTCAGCTTTTGAACTTGTCAGAAAAGGGAGAGCTCTTTTATATATATATATATATATATAAAAGGCTCAAATACTAATATTCCATGATTATAATTTATTACATTGGAATCGTAATCACAATCCAATTCTTCAGACCTACAAATTCAAAGGTCTGATGAATTGGATTGTGATTATGATTCCAATGTAATAAATTATGGAATATTAGTGTTTGAGCCTTTTATATTATATTCTTACTCTGTCCTGGACATTGAGTTCTACCTGGAGTCTATCCTTTTGGGAATTTATATATTGACCACTAATATTATCTATCTATCTATCTATCTATCTATCTATCTATCTATCTATATTGGATACAATCTGTTCATACTTGAACACAATCTTCAGGTCTTCAAATTGTGTTCAAGCATGGAACAGATTGTCGCCACTTCGTGTTGACCTCAATATCCGCTTTTATATTTACATGTATTCTATCCTGATATTGAACATCCTCACCCATAAATTTAGCATACCATAAAATTATTTTTTCCCATATATATATTCAAGTGTTATTATAGTGGACGCTACTTACTGGAAATAGACGCCCCATTTTTATTTATTTATTAAACAGTGTGTATTAGGTCTGTTGGCCTGTGAATTTGAGAAATCTAAGTCAAGAAAATTTGCCATTTCTTTACTTACTGTTTTAATAAATAAATAAAAAATGGGCATTTATTTTGAATAAGTGTTCACTATAATAACATTTAAAGTCATAAAAATGTCAGATTAAAAATAAATCCATTAATACTTTACATATTTAATCATTCTATTATTTCCATGCTCTTTAATAATTAAAAAAACTTATATGCAAAATAAATTACATTTGATGTTTTGACCCATATAGATATCACTATGTCAGAAAATGTTAAGTAATGTGTTTATTTCAAAGATAATAAAGTAATGCACTAAAAAATAACAATTGATAAGTCGCAGTATTTTCTATATAAAGTTATTTAATGATAATTATGATTTAATATTTGAGTTAATAGGAATGCAGATTTAGAATTAAGGGGCCATAATCATTGGTAGAAGCAATCAGGATTTGAAAGAAAGAAAGACAAAAACGTCCTGTTTTAAATTAGCAAAAAATATTAATTATATGAAAAAAGAAGAAGAAAAGTTTTCAAATGCAGCAGAACATTGATCACTCTCCACATAACAATCTTCATGGCTAACTACTATTCACAGATTGAAAGATAGATGCAGAATGAGAAAAGACAGTCAATTATTAGAGCAGTTGTATAAGACAAGTAAGAAGTAAGAGCACATAGTTTCTCATTTAGGAAAAAGAATGCTTAAAAATGGTACAGGCAGGCAGGCAAGCAGGCAGACAGGCAAGCAGGCAGGCAATCAGAATTAATGGTAAAAAATAATCACTAATGAATAATGGAAATATTTTTTGGCAATTGTAGATTTTACCAGTATATAAATGATTGATTAATGTCTATAGCTATGACTTATTTAACTTTTTATGCAAAGTAGATATGACTGAAAGCTTTGGAAGCCATTGTATTTATTTGGCTGTATAATTAGTTTAGCATGACGGATCATGTGAAAATCTCTTGTTTTTTTGTGAATTAGTTTAAAAACTGAATATTTCCTTTAAAACTGACTGACTTCATATTTACTGATATTTAACCAGATAGAATAAACATGAATTTGTGTCAATATCTTCATATTATACAAACAGGCTTTTTTTTCTACACTTAACTGAACTAGAAATGTGATACAAACCTATTAAATATTACATTGCCTTAAAATAGATAACATTCAGAAGAGAAAGGATTTTTTTCTTTCTATTCTCAGTGAAGAATAAATGCTTAAAATATGTGTATAAATGGATGACTGTGTGTGTGAGAGAGACTAATCTGTAAGTTATATGTTGATATTTATTAAAATGTTGATAATATATGCTGATATTTTTTATTTGTTTTAGCTGATCTGAAAGAGACCTAAAAGACTTTCTTTTTTTTTTTTTTAATTTTTATCAAAGTAATGACATGCATAACATTAATGCCTTTTCTATTATTTTTCTGATTTCTAAAAAAAAGGGGTTGTTAGTGTGACTAGTCTATGATTATCTGTTGTAGGGTTTATTTTTTTTAATTTTAGCTTTTCTTTTTTTTTTTTCCAGATTTATACTTCTAATCTAGTAGCCCCCATGTCATCTCCAGGTTTTGTATTTTGACCTTTTTATTAGTATGAAATATTGCTTTGAAATTTCAATCATCTTGTATATGAGATTGAAACCCTTTTGCCTGTTTCGCTTTTAGTGTTGTTATATAGTTTCCCTCCAACTCAGTTCAAAGTTACTTTAAACCATTGAATCTATCTATAAATTTTAATATTGGGAGAAATCAACTTCATTCATCAGTATTGATACTTCAGGGGTATCAAAATTTGTTGAGTACTATATTAACTGCTAATTCTTTTATTTTTTGAGGTGGTGGTGGGGGGATTGTCAGTGTCCCCAAAATGGCTCAGTAACAATCCAGAGCTCCGATTTTAACAAGCTTTACCTGCAAGTGTATTTGTGACAAACTTTAATTCATCGTGTTACTATTTGGCAGATTCTCCAACCTCTGGTCGTTATTGACAAATAACATGGAAGTTGTTTTGTTTGTTTACTTACCTTGTTCTATTCAGCCATCAATTGGAATTGAACTATTTGTCGCGCAATCTTTCAGCATTTCCCCAACCATTTAAATTTTATAAATTTGCCCAGTTCCATTTTCTCTCTCTCTCTCTCAACCCTTGGGGGTTTATTGATGCATCACAGCCAATAATATAAACCCCTAATCTTTGCTTTATCTGTTAAGCTTGTGGTTGTAATCCAGTGATGCCAGGGTCCTCACTAGAAATTTATTATTGTCATTATTTTATGTCAAATTTAACCTGAACTTCAACTAGTGTGTGTCACTGTAGGAGTGCAAGTTGGATTTCTTAAAAAGCACAGCAATATTTTTTCTCTTGTCCTCCTTCCTATACCCCAGCCTTGTTTTATGATTTGGTATAAAACTTAATAATAATTTTTGATTTGTCCCTTTTTCATCTTCAGAGATGTTTAAAAAAACATTTTAAAATGTGTTGTGATTTAAAGAAATTAAGTTGAGGAAATTAATAATAATAATAATAGTGAAAGGTGAGGCTTCTTCTGCATTGTCAAAATAATGAGTCCTTCAGGATAAAATGATGTCTGTACAGGGTGCTGCAGAAATATCTCCCACATAATGCTAAGACAAAAAGAGGTATATGTGAGAGGTATTTCTGCTACACCCTGTGTGTGTGTGTGTGATATTATATAATTTTTTTTTTTCTTAGATTACTGGCCATTAAATTATAAATTTTTGTTTGTTAATAACATCTTTATATGAGGGGGTGCTGAAAAGTTGTTTTTTTTTACCCCCTCCCTTCCATACCACCAAAAAAAAACAAATGTTTGGTCATATTTTTGGAAGTGATTTGGGCTGAGAACTTTTCAGCACCTCCATGTAATATGAATAATTTATCCAGAAATATTTTTTCATTACTTGTTTCGCTATTTCTGATACAACTAATTTTTAATAAATCCTTTTTTTTTTTTTTCTTCTTTCTTTAATTAATGACTTTTACCCTTTGCCCCAACTCGGTGTTTTTTATTTGATGGAAATGTTTCGTTTTATTTCTCATTTTTCTCAATATGATGCATGCACAAATGTCAAAAAAGATGATACTTTTTTTTTTTTTTTTTTTGTAATAAATATCTAAGAACCATGCAGGGATTGAACCTGTGCAGGCATGCTTTTCATGTGGCAGGATTAAGATTGGGGGAAGGGGGGAAATTTAGGGATTCTGAGGTTAGCAGTGTAATCATGGTGCTTCATCTAAACATTCTCATCTTTTACAAGATGATCTTTCATATTTCAAATAATAATATGAAAGGGGATTGGAAAAGATGACGGGATGGGGGTGGTAGTGCTCATTTTCAATACCAAGGGGAATAAAGAAAGGCAAGCCAAATAATCTTATTTGCAATGGCTGCCATTTCTATATTGGAGGCTGAGAAGAGAGAAAAATTTAAGTTTTCTTTTTATTATTATTAAAATAATGAAGCCGAGTCAACAAAAAACAGTCTCTCACCTGTTATTTAAGGTAAATCCATCCCAATTTTCGACTATCATTCACCCAAATGTTATTCATTGAGGCTAAGAGAGTAAAAGAGGCTGAAGAAGAATGAAGATGAAAGAGTAGAAGAGAATTTTTTTTCATTCCTTTTTTTTTCCAATTTTCTTGACTTTTTTCCACTATTTTTTTCTTTTTTCTTTATTTTAATCCAGTGAATGTATTTAATTGGGTAATTTTCAGGTCATTTTTACAGTCAATTTTTTCTTTTTTTTTTTTTTTTCTTTTTTTTTCGTTTTTGTTTTTGTTTTTCTTTTTGATCTCATATTCACTTTTCTTGGTCTTTCTTTCTTGGTTTTTGCTTTTTATTTTTCTTAGAGAAATTATTTTTATTTCTTAAAAAAAAAAAAACTTTCTTTAGCCTGAAAATTAAAGTTGATTTTTTTCTTTGTTGTTGTTGTTCATTCCAAATGAATCAATTTGCCTTCAGCTATTATTAGAATTATTAACATTCAAATTATTACAAAATATCTTAAACTCCGTCATTATTATTATTATTCCTAATTTTAGAATTTTTTCTGGCTTTTTTTAAAAAATTTTTCCCATTTGATTCCATAAACTACTCAACTTTGTTGAATACAATAATAATAGTGATAAAAGTTGAAGTAAATAATTGTTGTTAATATTTAGGAAAGGTATTCGCTTTTCTTGTGTTGCTGTTGGTAGGTGGAAGGTTTTTTTTTTTTTTTTGTTCTTTCCTCTTTGTTTTAAAAAAAGTTGTTTTATTTTTTTCTTTCCTTTTTGCTATTGTGTACTTTTCTTTTTTGAATTTAAGTGTTGCATAGAGATTCACATACACACACACACACACACATCTGCATTTTTGAGATCTAAACACTCGTGCATATATGTCTACATCGGCTCCTTCAGGTTGCAAATGGCCTTCCAGTGGATGTTAGCATCTTTTTTGCCTGCCTTCTTTTTTGCCTGACTGTAAAACAATAAAAACAAAACAAAAACAAAATAAAACAAATATAAAAATTTAAATATACAGTTTCATTATTTGTTTTTTGCATATATTTTTTTCTTTCAAATCCAATGTACCCGCAAGATAATGTTTTCTGTGTTAATCATTAAGTACTAATATTAAGTACTGATAATTGAAGTGAATTATGTTATAATTTACTATATAATCTTGGTAGCAGGACTTTGTTTCTTGACTCAGTTACTTTCACTATGAATTTTGTGTAGTTTGTTTTCTATAAAAAGCCCAAATGGTAGGTATTTCTTTTCTCTGGTATATTTTTGTGTGTGATGGTGTAAAATAAATATAAACATATTTTTATAACTTTTTTAAAAAAATTTAAAAAATCCCTTTTCTAAAAATTAAGATGAAATGAATTTTTTTCTTTTTTTAACCTTGAAAAATATATTTAAAAAAAATAATTCCAAAACGGCCTTCAGTCTTAATAGAACTGAAATATATATTTGTTTAAATAATGAAAAGTACATACTTTAATTTAATGGAATGCTTGACTCAAATTAAAAAATAAAACATTTTTTACTTAAGATGTTTTCTTTTTCTGTAATCATTTTTTTAATGTTTTAACTAAAAATAATAGCATTGTAGAATACTAGTACTAAATATGATTTCTGGACCTGCATTGAAATAATTGAATTGGTCAAAATGTTTTATAAGCATCTTTGGATGGTGGGGTGGGGATTTTTTTTTTTTTTTTTTTTTTTTTTTTTAAATTTCCTTGATCAGGGAGTATCTCTCCACAATGTGTTTACAGAACTATTTTGAAAAATGAGATGATGTGAAGGTTAGACATGTAAACATATGTAGAAATTTGGATTGAATAGCAAAGTAAAAAAAAACAAACTATAGTTTTATGGGTAAGAACAGGGGTCTGTTGGGTAAGGAAAGAAGAGGATCAAGACATTGTTCTAAATGGGTACACATGAAAACACACGCAGACAGCAATGTATCTGCAAATAATATCCTTTTTACATTTATGAAGAAGACCCTTTTACCTTTGTTTTTCTTTCCATAAAATAGAAAATTAATGGAAAAATAATGACCACTCCCCTTTACCCTCCCCCTTAAAAAATGAAAACTAAATTAATCTTTTTTTCTCTCTTTCTTTTTTTTTTTTTTTTTTTTTTAAAATGTGCAGCAATTTTTCTTTTTTTTTTTTTTTTTCTTTTTTTAAATAAAAACAACAAAACAGATGAGGGGTGGGGTTTAGGGTGGAGTAAGAAAACTCGGGGGTTGGGGAAAGGGTAAGAAAATAAAAAGAAAAGAAAAGTTCGTTTTTTGTGTATTTTTTTTTCTTTTTGTAACTTTTTTCTCTCTCACTCGCGCTCACTTTCTCACTTTCATTTCATTTCATTTCATTTTACGTTTCTTGAATCCTTTCAACATTTTCGCTTTTGCCTTTAAACGATTGAGGTTTTTTAAGCATCCTTCAGTAATTTGGTGGCCCTCTTGTTAGCCTCGTCGATACGGCTCTCGTTGGATTCGGCCTTTTGTTGAATCCGATCAATCTGCCTGTTCTGCGAGTTGATTTCGTTACCCATATCGATGGCCATGTTCCTCAGGTTCCCAATCATGCCGCACACCTCTTTGATGTTGTCTTCCATCTCATCCTCACGGGCGTCATTCGTGATACGTGTAACATATCCACCCATGGGTCCCATTTGATCCCCGACCGTGACCCGGGGTCCGTTCGTGTTGGTGGGACCGTCGTCATCTTTCTTCCAAGCATTCGCATAATCTCCGCTCTTCTCAAATGACTTAGCCTTTTTCCAGGGCAATACACACAGGCCACAACATTTCTCCATCCCTTCCAGGTTCTTTTCCGCATCCCTCATATCCTGGTTGATCTGATCCAGGCCCTCTTCGATGCGGTCCAACTGTTCCCCTTGTTCGTCCAAATTTACAAGGGTCTGTATACCGGCTTCTTTGCTCTCTTCGCACATGGTCAACATTCTGCGAGTCGCTTCCAGCGAATCGTCCGTTACTTGATTGCATTCTTGCTGAATTTCTTCCAATTCAGTCTTGGGGGTTGCTTCTCCAATGTCTCCGTTTTCGGCCATTTTTTATAGATGGAGGTGCTCTTTGTTGACGAGTTCAAAATAAATAAGGTAGATGTTGCGTTTTCAGTTAAAATCTTTCTCTTGACTCGGTGCGAAATTAAATCCTGTTTTTTCGCTAATAGATTGGTTCTACCTTTTTCTTATTTCTAGGTTTTAGTTATATGTACCAATAAATTTATAAAGTTACAGTACATATATATATATATATATTATTATAATATATTATATATATATGTGTGTGTGTGTAAATATGTGCAAAAAAGGATACTTATTTACGAACCCCCCTTTTTCTCTCTTAATTTCTCAATCACACGACTACTCGATCAAATTTTCTTAAAAAGAATTGCAGAAAAAAAAAAGAATGCGTTAGCTGCAGTTTTACTTTCCTTTTACCAAGTTTGTGCTTGCGTGTATATATATATATATATATATATATAAAAACAAAAAAAACTGTGTGCGTGTAGATAGATAAACAGACAATACAATACAAAAAGGTTGATGATAGATAGGCAGGTATGTGTGAGCGTGTGTGTACACAGAAGACTGCTAGATAACACGTCCGAATGCTGAAACTGAAACTAGTAAAGTGGGCGGGGCTTAGCACGCACCTCTCGTTGGCTGGGACGGCGAGAATCTCGTTAAGTCGTACGAGATTTCATGGTGGACGTGGGTGGACGGAAAGGAGATGATAATATATAAAAGGCAAATGGCTTCTGGCCAATAAAAGACACATTTAAAGCAGCTGCAGTTAGCGTATTAAGTTTATCAATTTTTCAGAGCCCTTTTCTACTCAGTTATGTTCTTTCAACACAGCATAAAAATTCAGTCTCATTTTTTTGTAAATAAATAATTAGTTTTTTACATATTCTCTCTCAGAAAACTTCATGTTAGAGTTGGTAAGAAAAGAAGTGTGTAGGCTAAGAAAGGGGTACGACTATTAGAAATTGAATCGCTGCGCTGGAAACAATCGTAAAAAAAAACATCTCTAGTTTTGGTACACCTTTAAATGTGGGGATTGTTGCATCCATATCTCTCTGAAAAATGGTGCTTTACTTCCTTAATTTTAGAAGCAGTTCCATTGGAATAAGGTGCGACTTCATTTTTAGCATTTATTTTAAAAATTAATTATAATTTTGTGGCGATACAACTAAAAAAAGTGATCGAATAAAATAAAAATGTCTCATTTCTTTTAGTTTTATTCAACCAGTTTTGTTAAATACTTGACTCTCCTGTTCACAAATCAACCCTTCATACACAATTTGAATCTCATTAAAAACGAAACGAATTTTTCACTAAAACTATTTATTACGCATTTTGCATAATTAACTCAATGGCTGAAATCTCTAAAAATAAATTTCCTATTAATTTGCTTCAAATGACAAAATTCAGTTAAATTTCCATTCTTTCACATGGAAGTTAATGTTTTCTTTTGGCAATTTCTTATGTTTTTTTTTTCCACACTGAATAAATTCTTTAATTTGGAAATTAACAGCTCTTAAGGATCCACGATTTCTCGATGTTGAAATTCCTTTTTAATTTTAATAAAGTGACATCATCATCATCATTTACATGAATAAAAAATACCATAATTTGTGCAAAATAAAGAAGTCATCTACATTAAAGATTATGTTGCGCCAAACTTTTTCGCATAACCTCCTTTACTTTTCATTTCAGTTCAGAAATTTAAAAATTCTATCACTTTTTTTTAACCATCTTTAATTTTTTTTTTTACCAGTTGATATTAAAATTATTATTATTATCATCTACGACCTCATATTCCGAAATATTTTTTTTTATTAACAATGTTACTATTTTAGTTTCACAAAAATTGGAATAAAGATTAATTTAAAAAAGAAAAAAAGATACTCCTTTCTTCTTATTGAGAGTATTTTATGATTTCATTAATAATTGCCACGTGAAAACAAGAGAGGAACATTCGTCTGTATGTAGTTGTTTGTGTTACAAAGTAAAAAATGGATTAATTTCCATTTTATTTTTATTTTATAAATAATCATTAATATTTAAATTATTTTTGAACTGGTGTCAAATAATGATGTTTTATGAAAAAGAAAAAATGTGATATTGTTAGAAGAATTTAAGTCAAAGGACAATTATTGAAATTCATTTCGTGTTTTTCTTTTTATGCTTTTTCCTCATTTTTTTCTGTGTTCAGTCAGTTGCCAACAATATAAATATTTTGCCTGACAACGTTTTCTCAGTTCAATAACAAAAATGTCAGATCAATCCAAACTGGAAATCAAGTCATAAATAATTAAATGAAATTAATTGTTGTACGTAATTCCCATAGAATCTAAATTCTAGTTTTACTCACGCGGTAATGAAAATTATCCCTTTTAGTTTTTAAGTCATAACTTATGATTCCAATCCAAGAACCTTTTTGAGGCACACTCTTAGTAATAATAATAAAAACTAAAAAAAAGCTGTTTTAACAATTTTTAATAAACCGCCATTTTTGCAATGTACACCAGTCATTCCTGGTTGCTTTTAAATAAATACATCTTTAAAAATTATGCAGATGCATATAAAAATTTAAAGAACCAAACGCTGGTATGTACAATACAACTAAAAATCAATATTATGTTCCATATTCCTCGCTACATTAAAAAAGGATGAAAAATTTCCACATTAACTGGAGGGGGGGGGCAGGCCTAACTTCGATCAATGCCGATTGAGTTGGAGAAATCTTCTTTTTTTTTTTTTTTTTTTTTTTTTTAATCAAATATTTTTTATTTTTGCCGTATTTTTTTGTGTCTTTTCTTCCAAAGCAAATACCCAACTCTGGTGTTATTATCTATTTATCATTTACAAACTCAAAAAAATGCATTTTATTGCAGTGCAATCTGTTATTTTGTCTGTGCTTCATTGATTGTTTTTTCTAATTTTAGTTCAGAAGAAATCACAATATTTGATTTTTCTATTGAACAATTTATTTTATAAAAATACACTGTACCAATTCTACACACCTTTCCAGTAGTCAGGGTGTTGGGTGGTGTGAGAGAGAGAGAGAAAAATGATGATGGTGAGGCTTGTACAGAGAGAGGAGAAAATGTGAGATTTTTTTTTTAAAGTTAGAGCAAAAAAAAAAAATTTCATTCAGTTAAAAATCCTCCATTTCCAAATCTCATAATAATTTTGGGATGTAATTTTACGATTGTATCATAATTGATTTTTAGACCTGTGTATATGATGATGATGATGATGTGCCCATGTTTTCTTTATGGTGCACAAGCAAAGTAACACTTAGTGCAAACAGTATTCATCCTTTTTTGGATATTTAATTTATTCCTTACAATGTTGTTATTGTTGTTTGATACCCCCACCTCCTCCATCCCCTCCTTCATCCTGATATTGTTTTTCTAAAACAATGAAAATCGCAGATCTTTTTGCAAAGTAGTTGAAATTAAGCAAAGGAGGCAGACTATGGCAATTGTCGTTGTCGTCTTAGCAAATTAGAAATACAGACTCTTTACAGCAGTAGCTTTCAAAAAAAGTAATAAACTATGGTATTTATTATATCTGGATACTGAGTTTACAAAATTGATTCATCCAAAATCATTTTGGGCTCTGTTTTTTAGATTTTACAATCTCTTTTCCCAAATTTCTGCTCATTTCAGCAGTCATTAAAAAAAAAAATTCTTCTACGATTTCCAAGATGACCATTATCTACATTATTTGGACTGTTGTCCTCATCTTTGTTGCCATATTTATCACAACGTTTCAACCATTGTAAGCTCTGGCCTTCAGGTGGATGGAATGTCGAACTGAACCCTTTATTTCGGTCACTGGGGTAGACTCTTCTAGTTCCATGTGCCATGTCTAATTGATGTCAGTTATCAGTTATCTCCTGTTTACCCTAGTGAGCGAAATAAAGAGTTCAGTTCAACATACCAACCACCTGAAGAAGGCCAGAGTGTACAATGGTTGAAACGTTGTGATAAATATGGCGACAAAGATGAGGACAATAGTCCGAATAATGTAGATAATACCTCATCTCAGAAATATAGACAGATTCCAAGATGATGTCTTTCTGTCATTGTGTATATTGTTTGAACTTTTCTCATTGTTCTTTTTTAGGACCAATGTTTTGGCTAAAATAAATTCTAACCTCTTCAAGTGTACGTCACATCTAATGATCTTAGAACGTTAGGATATTGCTGTTGAAAAGCTAAAAAAGAACCAGTGCCCATGTCATTTGTAAAGAGGAACTGAAAACGGCAGAGAAAAGAAACAAAACCATGATTATAGTCTGGAGAAAAGAAAAAAAAACCCACGTATTCATGTGAAGAAAATGAAGGAATATTTTAACTTAAGCGTTAACTTTTAGCTTACTTCCCATTTTTAGGAATTTCATTTGATTCCTTGATTGAAGGTTTCTATCACTTTAAAATGATAACATTGTCAAATTTGGATGAATGTCATCCGATTCCTTAATTCGAGGTTTCTATCACCTTAAAATGATAGTGTCGTCAAATTTGGACAAATGTCATCCGATTCCAAAGTTTGAGGTTTCTATCACCTTAAAATGATAACGTCATCAAATTTTCAACAGCATACAAACTAATTTCTCTGCAATTCTTTTTTGAAACTATAAAATTGTGAGTATTCTTCATTTCTAGCCTGGGAGATGAACAGGAAAATTATATTACAAGTGGGCAAGGCCTGCCTTTGTGGAAAATCTAGAAGAATGCCCAGGAAATATTCTACAAATGATTTGCTTTGTGCATTTATAACATCTGACCTGGACATCACAATAAAGAAGATAGCAGATGGAACAAATTTAATTTGCTGGTAGTAAGTTGACAAAAATTTAATTTGTTTAAATTATATATTCTTGAATTGTTTTGATTATTGAATAAAAACTCATTTTAAAAAACAAACACTTGTGTGAGTCTCTGATATATATATATATATATATATATATATAGGTTGTCCATAAAGTTTGTGTGCACTTTAAAAAATTTATAACTTTATTTGTATTTGCAATAGAAATAATCTGTAAAAATGTTATAAGTACCTAGTTTTAAGTATAGCTAAAATAACTAATGTGATTTCAGGCATTACTGTAAATCAGTTGGCAAATGTTTTCTGTGAACTGCAAAATCGTATTACCCTTTGTATTGCTAATGATGGAGGACATGTGGAAACTTAAATAAAATTTCAATAAAACCTTAAAAAATATAGATTTACTTCTTTCTAATCCTTTTTACAAATTATTTCTATCGCAAATATAAATAAAGTTATAAATTTTTTAAAGTGCACATGAACTTTATGGACACCCTGTATATAATGGGGAAAAGGTATGGCAAAATGGAAAAAGTTTTCTTGTGACATGTTTCATACTTTAGGACTTCATTGGACTAAATTTATTGGTACTACTACACATGTGCACAATTGAGGGATTCTGGGAATTTTTAATTATTTTTGTTTTTTAAAAATTTATTTATTTTTTTTAATATAAATATTTTAAAAATATTTGGTTGTTTCGTTTTGTCCTCACTTGTTCACTCACATTTTCTCATACATAAACAATGATTAAGTAGAATGTTTCTTGAAATTTTTAAATTTCAGTGAAAATAATGTTTTCATTTTAAACCATTGGCAATTTTTCACTCACGAATATCATACATGTAAATATTTGCTTTAGAAACAGGGCCATAATTTTTTTCTCTTGAGAATATATATATATATATATATATATATATATATATATATATATATAATTTCCATTTTCAAATGAATAAATAAGTAGGAAATGACAGAACAGTACTGTGTATTAATCACTGTCATCTAAGTGATTATTTAAAAGACTTCTTTTTTTTCTTTGATTTTTCTTGGAGAAAAAAAACAAACTTCCCTCATTTCTAAAGCAGATAATTATTACACATATAGTCCTCTGTAGAGAAAATGGCTGAAGCACCTTCAATCAAAATTATCTTTAATATGTTTTGTTGTGTGGCCTGCCTTATGATGAGCCATATCTGATGTGGTCCACTAATCAGAAAAGGTTACCTATGCCTGGTTTATAATAATAAGATAAAACAAATTCTGTTGTTTATAGCCGTGCTTGGAAGGAAAGTGTGTAGAGTGTGGTTGTCTGACTACACCACAGATGTTCCATCAGTGACCATGGTTTGTGCAGCAGTTTTTGGCTAACAACAACATTCCCCAAGTCCATATTCTTTAGATCTCTCTCTCTTTGCAACTTTTTCCACTTCAAAGGAATGAAATGTCTAGGAAATCCAATCGCTTTATCAAAAAAGGGAGTTCTAGGAATGGTTCCATCAATGGAAATGGTGCTGGATAAAGTGTATTGCTTCAGAAGGGGACCTCTTTGAAGGAGATTAAATGCTGAATTGATAGGTGTTGTAGTTTTGTTTTTATAGCACCAGTCCTGATACTTTTTGACGAGATATATATATATATATATATATATATATATATATATAGTCATCCACAGACTGTTTCGCTGTATCACAGCTCATCAGTGTGGCTAGACGTCCGGTTGCCTCTAGATAGAATCAAAACCCGACTGACGCCAATTCAGTCAGGGATTCTACCACTAAGCCATTGGCACACGGCAGGGATGAAGGTGAATTTAAGCATATTTATTTTTAGATAAACACAGTGACTGAGAGAACTTGATTCGATTTGCCAAAGTGTCTTGCATTATTAGCCATAATAGTCACTGTTTACAAACCCACATCTCTCTCTCTCTCTCTCTCTATATATATATATATATATATATATATATATATATATATATATATATATATATATAATAATAAAAATGAAAGGAAAATTTATCTGGCATTTGCCTTGATCAGAGGATGAAACCTGTCAGCTAAGATAAGTTTTCCTTTTGTCCTTATTCATACACATTTAGAAAAATATGACAAACTGGAAAGGTTTTTTGGTGATGCATTTCATCTATTAGGATGTCATTGGAAAAAAGCAATTTATATATATATATATATGGTACAATAACAATGTTACTTTTAAATGCAGCATTGTCAGCTATTCTTAATTTTTTTGTTTGTCGTAAAAAGTGGCTAAAATATAAGAATGAAATAATTTGCATCACTAATCATTTTTAACCTTATTTGTGTTTTGAGACACTTTTGCGAAATATGCAAACTGAACAGAGTAGATATAGTTTATGAAAAGAAGGCTTTTCTTTATATTCCTCACACGTATTCTAAAATATAAATTAGATTGCAAACATCTCCACTGTCTGCAAACCTTTGACCTCAGCTGGGTAGGCCAAGTTGACACGGGAAAAGAGGACTTGGCATAATGTTTAATTTTCTTTTTTTGTATCACATATAAAAGCAATGGTGTGTTTGTTTCTTAGTGATTGCTACTGAAATCACTCTCCACATCAAATTTCACTTCCTACAGCAAATATCTACACATTTATATCGATACTTAGATATGAGTTTATATATATATATATATATATATATATATATATATATATATATATATATATATATAAGCTTTTTCATCACAAGGTTAATTGAATGAAAATTTTCTTTTTATTTTTGCAAAGTCCACCAATATAGATCATCGTATACAACACAATGTGACTTCATAAATTCAATGGATACACAGCCCAACCTTTTCTCTTTAGTAAAATCTTACGGCCATATCTTGTTGAACACTGGTTCCTGTATGATCACTAAAGTTAAGCAACGTTGAACCTGGTCAGTACCTGGATGGTTGACAAATCTGGAATACTAGGTGCTGTAAGCGTTTGGATGTGCGGGTGATGTAATGGATAACAGCTTGGATTTATTAATTGCAGAGCAAGTTTCAATTCTAGTTGGATTTACTATATTCGCTTACATACAAATACCCTTGAAAAAGGCATGAATCCACTTCGTCTCCTCCCAGCTATGGGTTAATTAGTAAGACATATCACTAAATCATTATTATCTCTAAAACAATAAAATTTTTACAATCTAAAAAAAAAGTATTTTCTGGCTTTAAATAACCTGCAAAAAGTTAAGCTGTAGAAAACAAAACAATCGAAATTTTAGTGATGCCTTCAGTAATGAGATATTCTGTTGTTATGGTAGTAAGTGGTATTACTTGGTGTCAATGAACAAGCATGCCTTGTATTACAATAAGAATGGATTATTGCTTTAGAAAGTAGGGGAGATCAGGCTACTGATGAATTGCTTTTTATTTCTTTTGTTTCATGTTATCTTTCTTTGGATATTTTTTTTATTTTTAATGATTTAAAAATGGAATTATTTCTACAATGCAACAATAGCATTAATTATAGAGAAAAGAATTAATTATAGAAAAAACTTTAGAGAAAAAATTTATAGTGAAAAGAATTAATTATAGGAAAAATTATAGTAAGAATTATAGAGAAAAGAATTATAAAAAAATTTATAGAAAGAATTATAGAGAAAAGAATTAATTATAGAAAAAAAAAAGGATTGTTTGGGTTGAGAATATAACCAATGCAATGACAAATTTTCTTAATATGGCCGTCCATTTTCTGACAGTTGATGTAAACTTGTAGTAAAGTACTTTTTATTGGTTTACTTGACATAGTCTGGCACATGGTCATAGTATATTGAGCACCACAATGTTGTGATACTCCATATCATCCATGCATTGAATATCGTTGCCACATCTAATCTGGTGCTTCTACTATATACTTAGAGATTCTTGATAAAATCCCAAGAAGAATCTGTGATGTTATTGGTCCTGACCTGGCATCTCAGCTTCAGTCAATTTCCCACTGCCAGAATGTAACTTTCCTTTGCCCTTCCTATAAATATTTTCATGGTAATTGTTCTGGTGAGCTTCCCTCTATGGTACCTAGATTTCATGAATTTAAGTGCGGTACTAGATTGGCGGTTAGGTCTCACCATTTTACAGTAGAATTGGCTAGATACAACTGCAAGTTTTATGCTAACAGTTGCTTCTCTCACACTTGGGGGACTCTTGGATTCTTGCTTTCCTGTCGACTTTGGAGTTTGTGCATATTTAATCTTTTGAAAAGACATTGCAAGAAGGAAAATAAAAAACCCATATATGGTCTGGAGCCCCTTCTGTTTGCCTCGGGGTCCTTGATAAGATCCAGAGACGGATATGCAATGTAATTGACCCTGATCTGGCTTCTCGTCTGCAGTCTCTCTCTCACAGACGCACCGTCGCCTCTCTTTATCTCTTTTACAAATACTTCCATGGTAATTGCTCCGATGAGCTGCTATTGCTGGTTCCCAGGCTCCATGATTCAAGCCTCATATGAGGTTGGCATCAAATGTAACGTCAATTGACATCTCTAGTTGCATTGATCTATCTACCATCCTTCTCCACATCCTTTCCTCTATCACTCCTATCTGCTCTTGCTCCAAATCCTCTGTAACCCCTTGCATGCAGCCTTGCCTGGGGTAAAAAGCTTAAAAAAAAACAAAAACTTTTTTTTTAATAATGGCAGAATTTGGATTGAAAAGATAAACTTGGACGATGTTTCTTTACATTCTTCTATATTTTTTCTTTATTTGTTTTTTCTTTTCAGCTGAAATATTTTTTGGTCTTTTCTGGATAAACACAGGTGCCATATTTTCTTGTGCATAATACGACCCGTCTGTCTAAAATTAAAAACAGGGAATAAATTATAACATCTTTGAGTATAATATAACACTAATACAGCCACCCTTACGTAAATTTTCTTTAAAATGTTGTACCACATTATCCATTAAAACCTCAATTTTGTACAAATATTTAGTTTTTTATGATATTAAAGAATAGAAATAAATCGGATGGTCAGACATTGCGGGTTTCTTCTTAGTTTCTGTTTGAAAACTTATTTTCAGAGAAAGGTGCTAACCAGACATACTTGGTACAGTGTAACCCGGATATAAGAGAAACCCGGATATAAGAGACCTCTTATCTAGTCCCGACAACTCTCTTATATCCGGGTTACACTGTAATACATTTTAACCTTTCACACTCTACATTATTAATATTACTTCCTTTTTCACTGCATTCTTTTTCGAGGCCTCTAAATTGCATCATCCTCATTGTTAATTTCACTCAAACTTGTTTTCTGTTGTCATAGCAGGATATACCAACACAACTATGAAATTCAAATCACACTATTGTTCAGGGACCAACTGAGGATTTGAAAATTTGTAGAGGGGAAACTACAGATACACTCTATCTGAAAATAATTTGCATATATATTATTTAAAAAAAAAAAAGAAAGAAGCTGATTCTCTATCACTCACTGTCTGCATATGACTCCGCATGTGTGCACATACACATACTTGTGTTGTGTGCGAATGACTTTTAGATGAGACTGCCTTTTAATGCACATCTGAGCATGTGTGTGTGCACATACAACACATTCCCCTTCGTCAGGCTGATACTTGCACCTTGGGCTGAGCATAAAATTGTAAGATTTTATGGAACTTTTAGGAAGTTATTTCGTATTAAATAGAATTATTTTTAAAAAGGTTTTTTTTTTCTTGAATTTTCTCAAATATATCTCCACACAATTTGAATGGAATTGAAATAAGCATTGATGTCATGAGGGTTAATTTCCCTTTTGGTCTGGTAACAAACTCTGGATAACGGTAAAACTTTATGTCGAAACCTGTTGCCCTTTGAAGTCATTTTTATAACTTCTTTATTTAAACTGAATCTGTTTTCTAATAAATGTAGTATTTTAAATAAACAAACAATTTAGATACGAGATCTAATCATCTTGCTGTTAGTGAAGCGATGGGGACCAAAACTAGTATTGTATAAAAACAACAAAGATGGAGACATCCAAAACTTTTATGGGATAATCTACACATAATCTTCTCTGCTAAAATTGAGAAACTTGGGCAATACTCAAGAAAAAAAACACAACTTCACAGGGAAATAAATATCATTGCTTTTTCTTGATTTAATATTTTCTTTGTATTAATCGAGATTAGACAATAATATTTCTACAACGCAACAAACAACCCAAAAAATCAAAGTGACTGCTTTTATTTTTTTCCTTTTTCTCCAGTCAAGTTATTCAGAAGATTGTTTCTTCTCAAAATATCTAACAAGAAATTTTCATAAAATTAATTCTATCCTCAAACGCAGTGATACGTGTTGAGGGCATTTTTAGTCGGTCTGGATAATATGTCTGACTTTTATTGATAGAGACAGACAAAGTTAGTCAATGACAGACAGATAGTCTGTAAAATCAATGAGGCAAACATTCACAAGAGAGACGTCTTGGCCAACAGCCAACACGTTTGAATAAAGTAGGTTTTACAATTATAATAATATATTAATGTCGAGTTATAATAAAGTTAATTTATTTTATAGATATTTACTAAGCCTTCTCTACAACAACAAAGCTATGGCACCTAGTGAGAATCAAACTGACTATCAGTAAAGTTCTATGAGCTTGCAAAACTATTTTGCATCCATCAATATGATTTTTATTTTATTTTTTTTAAAAATACGCAGATTTGTGTTAGAAATATTTAAATATTTCTCATAGGCACAAGTGATAGGTATTTGAACTTAGGTAAACTGTTTTCCCATAGACATTTGGGCCCAAAGGCTAAACTGTTTTCACATAACCATTTGGGCTCTCAGCGTAAACTGTTTTCACATCGCCATTTGGGCCCAAAGGCTAAATGGTTTTCACATATCCATTTAGGCTTCCTGGTAAACTGTTTTCCCATAGGCATGAATCACAGGTTTTTAAACGTGGGTAAAACCAAAAAATGTTAAAAAAAAATAAAGTTCATTGATTTATGAAACAGGAACATAGAGTTACAAAGAAATCACAATCCTGTTGAATATATCCTAATGCTTCAGATTAACTTTTCCCGGAACCATCTTATTAAATATCTTTAACTGTCCCCGCAACCCCAATATTTCTTCTTTTAGTTTTGTTAACAACATAATAAAAACAGAATTATGTTTTTATTATATTGCTAACAAAGCTAAAGAAAGAAAAAAACATTTTGATTTTGGGACGTTTGAACATTTTGAGCAGGGATGATTAAAATCATTTTGAGCTGTTCAGTCTTTAAATTTCTCGTCTCTCTCTACCCTGCAACCAGTACTCTACCACTTGATCACTGCTTCCCCTGGGGTCGTATTGATGAGCAGGAGATTCACACAGATTTGCAGGAGGCAGTTGTGTATTTTCAAATTAGTTCATGACAAACAGAAAACAACGCATAAATGTTTTTTAACCTTTTGAACCCTGAACTCTTCTGATGAGTTCAAAGAGAAAGGTTCATGCAAATTTTTTTTTTTTTTAAACTGGCAGAAAAATATAGATCTCTAGCAATTTTTTTTATTAAAACAAAATGGTTTCTTCCAATCAGATCCAAATTCTTTTTGTATTTAGAGATAAATAAAAGAAACCTTCATTTTTTATTTCAGTTTCTTTCGCCATTTTTTTGTTTTTTGTGTGTGCATATGTCAGTGCTCCATTTTATTAAATGCCTGTCACTATTGGTGAGAAATAAATTTAAAAAGAATTGCTTAAATTTTGTTTAATTTTCAGCCTTTTTGTGCGCAGGCGTGCTTCATCAATTAAAAGCCCAACACTGTTGGTGAGAAGTAAGAATTTTTTAACACTTTATTTTAAAAAATTAGTTGCTTTTAAATATAATTAGATTTTTAATTAAAAATGTTGTCTTGTCCCTAACTAATGTCTTTATCTGTTAAGATCCATAATTATTGAGTAACGGAAGGAAAATTGTACTGTGTGTTGAATCCAGACTGCTAAATAGACCTCTCTTTACAAGGACGGTCACTTTTGCCTTCAGGACATAATGGAAGGCATGATGGGATACACAGCAACACTATCATTCCTGGGCAAATGCTAATCGCAAGCCATGATTCTACCCTTGATAGTACAAGTTATATAAAATAAATATACAAACAGGTGACAAAAAGTTCATCTCACTGACAAAATTTGGAATTATTTTAAGAGGTATTACTTCTGACCAATGTTCAAATTGCGATGTATGCCATGATTACAAATGTCGATTTGCAAAGCAGGCAGGCCGACCCAAAGTGGTAGATGGACACAAGTCTTTTTACCTGCCCCATATGCCCTTGTACTGCACTAATGAAAGCTTGGTAAATATTAAAGAACGCATGTGGTCTGCTCGATGGCTAAAGTAGTTGATCTTTTTTTTTGATGTTCAAAGCCAGGATTATGAATGCTGTGGCAGTTGAATATTTTTTTGAAATAATCAAGATGAACATCTTATTACTAGTTTTATTCCATCTTATTATTGTTGCTTTTTATCTCAACCTTCTGGCGCTATACACTCTTCATTATTACTATTATTTGATTCCAGCTTATTATTACTGGTACTCTTGTTCGTACTCCAAGCAAAGTATGTATTAATGGAAGATGGCGTAAAACTGGTAACAAAATAATAGTAAAAATGAAGAATGTATTGGTCCAATGGATGAAAAATTTATTTCTCTTTCTTGTGAGAGGAAATACCTTGACCCAGGTTTTTGAAGACCCAAAATTATTTCACACCAAGTCACCAAAGGTGATAGTGAAACTGGAGCTATCTCAGACCCCCATATAGACGTGCCCAAGGGACAAAGTCCATGAAAGATCCCAATTTAACAATTTTATCAATATTTCAAGTCCAGTAAATTAAGTCTTCCTTCCGCAATCAACATTATCATTTTGATAAAATATCTTTTTGCTCAGTTGGGTAATTTATTGAAAATTTAAATGCAGGAATTATTTTAACATGTTTCATAATGTTGAAATCAGAAATGACATAATTAAACAATTTTTTTTTAAGCAGATATTTTCATCACCTTACAGAAGTCAATATTAAAAACACACCATGGACTTGCATAAAAGTTAATTCCATTTGGACTATTATCCTTGTCTTTATTGTTATTATCATTTTGCCTGTTGTGCTCACCCCGGCCTTCTTCAGGTGCCTTTTAATCTGGCTAACCTTTAGTGAATTTCAAACTTTGATTTAATCGAAAATTTTCAAAATTTGAAAAAAATTGTGTCCTAGAACTAGAACTGGAAAAAGTTCTGCATGAAAGTTGTTTCACATGGAAATAGTTTTGATTAAGAATTTGCAGGCAAACCTCTGAGGTAAAAAAAATAAGGTTCTTTTTAAAACTCTCAAAAAAAAAAAAAAAAAAAAAAAAATCGTTAACAGATTTTAATGAAAATTTTGGCCATCAGTCATTTATAAATTTATTTATAAAAATGGTTTTGGATTAAAATCTTGTGGAAATATATTTTTGTCATTCATAATTTTTTAATTTGATAAAATTCAAATGTCAGAAAAATAAAAAAATAAAAAATCTTTATGTAGGAGATAAATCCCTGGAGAAATTAAATCAGTTGAAATTTTTAAAAAGATTCAATAAAACTAAAATATAGTTTCAATTAGAAACGTACATACGTACGTATGTATGTGAATAATGCTGAAAAATTTAATCCTTTGAAGTGTTCTTATTTTGATTAAATTTCTCTTATTAAAATTATCCATGTTACAGAATTTAATCTAATTTTTAAAAATATTTTTTTTTGTTGGAAACAAAATAGCATACAAAGATGCATTGAAATTTTTAATGAAGAGGAACTAAATATGGAGATGTGTTTTAAAAATATTCCTAAACAAACAGTGATGTAGCATAGACAAAAATGAATTAGAATTCATGTGAAAGACGAAAATAATGACACCTTCCTCATAGGCATTTTATGAGAAAAGCATTGTTTTAGATGAAAGAGGCGATCCAAATATCACAAACTATTGAGCCTTCTCAGTTCTTTTCTATAGTCTATCACTTTCACTGTCAGGAAACATGGCAGAAAGCAGGATTAAGGTTAGCAAGAATTCAATAGAATTTTATGCTTATTTTCAAGCACATCCAATTTCATCTGCCTCCATACACTGCTGAAAAATATAAGGAATCTAAAAATAGTCCAGGGTAGGTAACTCTTACTTTATTTACACCAGTAGCCAGCCAGCCAGCCATAACATAACATAACTAATAATAATAATAATACTCGGTTGGTAAAAAAAAAAACCTCGGATAGCACAACTTCTAAGTCTATCAAAACAAATTGCTACTCGTGGGGAAAAATTGTAAAAAAAAAAAAAAAAAACAACCCAAAAAAACTTGAAACATCTGAACAGGGTGAAATAAATCGTCCAGTGCCTTAAGCTTTTAGTCCAAAGGAAAAAACCTAAGCATGTAATAAAGCTAAAATGTAGAGTGCTCAATACGCTAAGTAGAGCTGGGATAAATCCTAAAGAGCCAGGAACAACCTACTTTAGCTTTCACCTAAACAGATCTTCAGGCTAAAGAGCAAATGACATGAAACAGTATTTATTGATGAAACCGCTAAAAACTAATTACCATAAAACCTTGTGACAGACGAGAGAGAAAAAAAAGCAAAAGACACAAAACCACCCTTCCAATAACCAGGATTTCCTGTGCCTACACCTATTTAGAATGTCAGTTCTTTGATTTAATAAATTATTAGGTTCATTGGAGGTGGTGATTACTAATTTTTCCTCCATCCATAATAAGCAATACTTGTCTCCTGATTTATACTTATGGCCAGCTTACCCTGAAGATCCATTTAGGTAAAACCCAGCTAGGTTGTTCCTGGCTCTTTAGGATTTATTTCATATATATATATATATATATATATATATAAGAAAAAGAAATAGCCGTAGAAAGAATAAATCAGTAAAGTTAATGTAATTAATGACGAATTCACTTCACTAACAGATTAAATAAAGCATTAACTTACTAACCACTCATTGAATAATGCGATCTTTGTTTTTAAAAATTGTAAAATGGATTAGATGTTCAGTCCATTTTCAAGTACTTTCGATGAATCCTTTTATCATCTTCAGGCATTGAAAGATTTTGTTTTTTTAAAAGTTTGTTATTAACAGTTACAACATTTTGGAGTGTGCAATTATAAATTTATACTGCGCCATTTAATGGATTTAAAAAAAACTAATCTGCAGTAAAAAAAAAAATTCTGGAAGTCTGCAGAGACATTAATGATTGGACCAATTACTCCATGTCACATTAACTGGAAGAAAAAAAAAAATTTGTTAATTGCCTCATGACTATTTTTAAAAACGTTTTCATTTATTCAAAATAAAACTATAGCATTGCAACACTGCACGCTCAAAAATTTCATAGCTGTTAATAACAACACAATTAAAAAAAATCTTTCGACTTGTATTACATTTTTCATCTCAATAGTTACCGGAAATTGAAAAAACTTTCAATGCCTGAAGATGATAAAAGGATTCATCGAAAGTACTTGAAAATGGACTGAACATCTAATCCATTTTACAATTTTCAAAACAAAGATCATGTTAATCAATGAGTGGTTAGTAAGTTAATGCTTTATTTAATCTGTTAGTGAAGTGAATTCACCATTAATTACATTAACTTTGAGTTATTCTTTGTATGACTGCTTCTTTGTAATATTAATTATACTGCACCATTATATATACATATATATATATTGATGCAGATTTCATTAAATAATATAGACAAGTGTCGTCTATTTTATGCAAATTCTTTTCATATCGTCTGATAAGCTTAATAGTATTATCATTAAATGAAGAAAGAAAATCACAATATTGATACATATTTTTTAATCCTATCTAAGCTTTTGGCTTATATAAGCCATTATCAAAGATGTCAATTATATTACAATATATTAAGCAATACACGGACAAAACAATAATAATGTCCGTGTATTGTTTAATATATTGTAAAAACATTTACATAAAATAAATAGACAAAACTTGTCTATATTATTCAATGAAACTGAAACATGCATCAATGAAAAATGCTGCCTAAATACACATTATAAATTCACGTTTTATTGAATACAAGGTGCTTTGGTTTAGTTTTTTCTTACAATTTCTCATGTGTTCTTATAATTGTATATAAAAAAAAAAAAAAATCAAAGTATGTTGTCTGTCGTATTCAATGAAATGTGCATGAAAGAACGATTTTATAGTTTTAAAATTATCTATGGGAGATAATTCTACTTTTGAATGCTTGGATAACCTCCCTTGTTTTCTTATTATTGACTCATATTCTTTTCGTTTCCTCTTGGCATTTCAACGACCCCCACCTCCCCCGCTTCTATTCCGTAGATTTCTGCCGCCGTCTTAAGAGGCTTCACGCCACCTTTTGATCAAATATCTAAAATAAATGTTTGTGGCCCGCTCTAAATGATAAGAGTAGAAAAAGGAAAGGTTGGTAAAAATTCGAACTGGAACAATTCTTCGAGATGTTATGTATATTTGGAATATATCATGGCCGGAAGAGTGGGAAAGTGGGGAAACTTATTTTGAAATGCAAGTTTCTGTTTATATATATATTTTTTTAGATATGCTTAGATATGGCACAAGGCATGGTACACTCAGTGAGGATCGAACTTGCTACTCACATCGAAATGTCTATTTATTGAAAGGCAATATATTCGCTTTGTAATTCTCCCTTTTTTTTTTCATAGTGCAAAGTTTCAAAAGTGCTTACTTTCTAAAGCCAGAGAAAAATTCGTTTTTTTTTTTTTTTTTAGAATAAGATCAAAAAACTTCATTTACGAAAAATTTTAAGAGTAATGTAGAGGCATTTTCAACTCTTTATTTAATCAGTTCTTGTTTCACTGCTCATGTTTAGGAATTATGAGTTCAAATCCTGGCCCGGGTAGTGTGCAGTTGGACTCTATGGAAACAGGCTGAGCAATAACGGAGCAGTATTAAAAATAAGAACTAAACGAGAGATTACCCCCAACCCCCGGATTAAATTTGTTGTGCTCACATGTATGTTGATCTGGGTAACATTCAGGGGAGCTGCAAAGATTTGACACCAAAACAGGATTATTTTTTTTTCATTTTGTTTTTGCCTTTAAGTAATTTTTGAAGGCTTCAAATCAACTTTTAGTTTGCCCCCCCCCCCCAGCTTTTGTATACAATTCTGTAATAGTTTTTTTTTTTTTTTTTTTTAATCTGCCCAGATAAAATGTCTCTCTCATATATATATATATATATATATATATTGTATGTATGTGTTTGTTTTTTTTTTTTTAATATATAAAATGCCATGGGAGATGTCTCCTGTCTCGTCACCTATTTGTGTGTGTATATATCTAAATATGTCTGGGTGCTTATGTATTATAATCTGAGTGTGTATATTGTTTTACGCGAGAGGTGAACACCCTATTCATACACTTGGAATTAAAATGTATACATTTTTGTCGGGAAGACCAGCTGAAATTAGCGTCTGTTCTAACATAATTTCAATGAAAAAAATAAAATAAATTGAATAACATGTATTTTTTCTTTTCTCATCAGTAGTTTTATAATTTTAAACTTAATAGAGATTAAATTTAGATTTTAAAATTGGTAATTTTTTACCTTTAATTTTAATATCAAATTTTATCATATAATTTAATACTTATTGGTTAGAATAAATTCTATTTTGAGTAAAACCCCAACTTTAAAGCTTTTAATAGCTATTATAACCTTACTTCGTTGTCAAGTTTTTTGAATTCCCGTATACTTGTATTTTGATTGGTCATTCCTGCTTATGTAACAGCATTTACCCCTAGCGAAGGATCGTTAATTAATTTGAAACTTTTAAAACCCTTTCTTCTACATTCAACATCACTTGATAAGACACCGGAGGTGTTGAAACAAAGTGGCTATTTTTGTAGTGATTTTATAACATATTTATGTTAGAATTTTTAAATAAACAATTATATCTGCTCTACTCTGTATTGAGCACTCTTTTAAGAATAATAATTGTTGGTTATTGGAATTTATTCCGTATATACCTATCCTAGACTTGGGGGTGTGTGTATATATATATATATATATATATATATATATATATATATGCATGCACGTTTCATTAAAAACGAAAGACAAGGTACTACAATTGAGCTTTTTATTTAATTTTTCTTGTGTTCGAACAAGAGCTTTCTTTACAGGACAAAGGGTGTGTAAGAACTGTCCAAATGTTTTATGTTTCCGAGCCCTTTCGGCTATACCTTTAGCCATTATCAAGGATGATTCGATTTTTCAGCTTAATTGAGTGTGTGCATTATGTGTATGTCTTAGTGTGTGGTAGGGATGTTTTTAATTTCCGAATACGAATTGTGGCTTTGTTCGTAGTTAAGAGTTGTGCTCACCGTATTCGTAAATTAAAACATCCCTACTATACACTAAGTCATAATGCACACACGCAATTAAGCTGAAAAATCGAATCATCCTTGATAATGGCTAAAGGTATAGGCGAAAGCGCTCGGAAACAAAACATTGACAGTTTTTACACACCCTTTGTCCAGAAAAGAAAGCCCTTGTTCAAATATAAGAAAAATTAAATGAAAAGCTCACTTGTAGTACCTTGTCTGTCGTTTTTAATGAAACATGCATAAACGAAGGATTGCTGCCTAAATATGCAACTATAAATATATATACACACACAGAGATAAATAAATAAACCTCTTTTGCAGAATTAATCATTTATTTATATCACTTGTTTTGAGTTACTTCTAAAGTAGGAACCTCCACTGATTCAGTCTACACAAGCTTTAAAATGAATTTTTTTTCAAATGAAAGCTAAAAGATTTAAAAAATCTAATTTAATAAGCAAAGTACTCTGTGGTGTATTTCAAAACAGAAATTAGACACCTTTGTAAGTAAAAGTTAATTCTCAGTTTTTAAAATTTTGCAAAAATAAAATATACATTTCTAAAATATTTGACCAAAATTAGCAAATTTAAAGTGAAATTAATCTTATTTGAAACAAATCTGATATAAAATATATACAAGCATTTCTTAGCCACAGGCTCTTGTCTTTCTGATGCAGTAACAGTTACGTACGGTGGAGATGATAAAGATTTTTTTTTTTTTTGCTGTGTGTGTGGGGGGGGGGGAGGAGGGGCATTTTAAACACGTGCCCTTTAAATGCTAGATTTATCAGTTTGTACATCCATACTTCAGAAATTCTGCATATAATCACACACACACACAAAATTGAAATTCTTTTCAAAATATTTGGGGTAATCTGATTGTAATAAGCTTTACGACATTAGTCAATATAATTTTATTTAATATTTTGTAAGAATTATCTCATTGAAAATGAATTTTAAAAGATTTAAAACTTTATAAATTATTCAATTTAATAATAAAAAAATATTGTACAACTTCCTTTTTATGTCAAATTATTTTTTCTTCAGACAATTGTCTTTAATATATCTTATTCATAAAAGCAGCTAAGTTTCTCTAACTAAATAATGTCTTAGTTTTATTACATTTTTTTATTTTAATTTTCAATTCAGAACAGATTTCCAGTAAGACTGGGTTCAATTTTGTAAAAAAATTTGGTGATTTAAATTCCTCTAATATTACTAACAGTCACTAAAATTATCTCTAGGAATTTCGCAAGTTTTCCTAAAATTAAGTAAGGGGGAGAAATGTGTCAAAGAAAATTTTATCAAGATTTTCTAGAGGAAAAAAAAAAAAAAATCCAAAACAATATCTCGTAGATTACTTACATTATTCAGACTATTGTCCCATCTTTATTATATTTTGCCTTCTTCAGGTGGTTGGAATGTCGAACTGAACCCTCTATTTTGCTTACTGGGGTAGACTGTTCTAGTTCCATGTCTAATGTGTGTCAGTTATTTCCTGTTAATTCCTCTTCAAGTTCTCCACTGCCTTAACCAAGTATTGAGCTCACACTCTTTGGGTTTTGTCACTGGATCTAACCAACGCCCTTATCCACTGTGCCATGTGTCCTTGAGGACATCTGTGTATGGATTTCTGGGTATTATAAACCTAATGTCTTCAACTATTTTCGTTATTATCACTTTTCTCTGGCACTCCTTATTACTGGTTCCCATATTGTATTCATTTCTATGCTTGGTCGGCTCAGGAGATTTTTGTGGCCTAGCATATGCGCTGATTTCTTAAGTTTACGAATTTTCAATGGTGTTCTTTGTCTATGATCTCAACCTGATCCCACAGAGGGCGGTGATCTCACTTCTCTCTCCATATGTGGTCAGCCACGCCTGATTTTTCCACTTCCCCTAGTGTTACAGCTTTCTGGTGTTCTTGAAGCCTTACCTTAAGGGGGAGGCCTGTCTCCCCTTTATATTTCTAGTAGACATGAATAATCATTACCATTGGAATCCGACATCAACAAAGTAGAATTATGATAAACTTGCAGGCATAAAGCAATATTTATAGTTTTTCAATTAGGCTTGGAATACGTTAATTTAGGTTTCTTTAAATTTGAAACGCTGTGTCGTCATTCCTTGAATTCAGGGTGCCATAAATTATGTTAATGTTTGTTTAAAAATTTGAATGCATAGGAAACTTGATTAACCAATGGAAATCAAAAATAAAAACGCCAGAATTTCTCTTTCTCTGCTGAAGCTTTAATAAAAAGCAAAAACATTTTTTTTTTAGACTTGGAGGCATTGTAATGTTTTCTACATGCGTGTTGGTTTCACCTTTGCCCAGAAAGTGTTTTAGTACTCCTCTATAATTGCAGTGGGTGCAACAGGATGTATGTTCTGTGGATAGGCATGTTGGTCTGATGTGGCTAATAGGAGACCGATACGCTCTGGACATTGCACCATATTGCCTGGTAATGATTCTCTGTCTGAAACCAGGTATCCAAGCCAAAACAGCTGCTGTAGGGATGTAGATAACAGGTTCAATTTTGGTATTTGCAAAAGATTAGTGAGAGCAAATGGAGATGGAAAAAAAAAAAAATAAAAACAAAAAAACCCAAAAAAAGATGATAACAAAGTTCATTTATTTTTATTCTTTCTGCCACTTCCAAAAAGAAATGGGAAATTTTTTTCCAGATTCACATTTTTCAAAGATTTGTTTGTATGTACCCCCCTACCCCGACTTCCAAATTACCAAACTCCACAGACAAATACATTAACTATGCCAACTATATATATATATATATATATATATATATATATATATATATATATATATATATATATATAAAAAAAAATGCAAACAGTCAGCCTTCTGTCATGCGGCTCATCTGGAAATGCCCAGTAAACAATCTCGTACCCTTCTTCAACTTGCAGAGTTTTTTTTGTCTTTTTGAGGGAGAATTCTTTTTCCACTTTTAAATTTTATTTAAAAAGAAAAAAAATTACTTGAATAAAATATTCAAGAATTCATTATGAAGAACAATCCTATAAAAAAAAAACAAAAAAAACAAACTTCTTTCCAAAAATCAGCTAATATTTGGAAAGCAAACTATTTTTCCTTAAAGATTTTTATGTCTGTGGGTGGTGGGGAGGGATAGAATAAAAGAAAAAAAGTTTCGCTTATTTCTTAGGGTTGTAGAAAAATAAAGTTTTGTTTTTTTTTTCAAACGAATGGCAGTCACATTTGGGCCCCCAATTTCTAGTATGCTTAAGAGAAAACCAAAAAAAATCTTAGAAATTCCCATTATTCATGGAGGACGGAGGTGTGGTTGAAAGAAAAAAGAAAAAGCATGTGACCACACTTCAAGTCGTTTGGCCAAAAGACGAGCGATTCTTACATCACTTTCTACAACCCTGAGAAAGTTTCTTTCAAGAAAATGAAACCAAATGGAAGGCAGGAGACCTACATTTCGTATCAGTTGTCAATCCTCCCACCCACCACAACAATTTGAAGAGAAGGTATTAGGTTTGACAAGAGAAAACTGTAGATGGCATTTCAAGTCCAACGGCTAATGTTGTTGGAGAGGGGGGGGGGGTGATAAAAAGTGAATTTGGCTAGTTATTCCCTCCCCCACAAAAAAAGGGACACTGGTTTAGATTTCATGTTCATGAATTTCCATTATTTAGGTAAAGGGTTATCTATTGTTTTCCTCCCCGGGGGTGGGGGGTGCTTCAAGTGTGGAGAAAGAAAAAAAAAAAAAAAATCATGAAAAAGAAAATGAATAAATATTTTTTTTTAATTTTTTATCTTTTTCCTGATGCAACGTTATGAACAATTATACAAACCTACATTTTTATAAGAAAAATAGCCTTCATAGGTTCTTAATAAGGGGGGGGGGGTTATTATTATTATACACACACACACACAAACCCATATATATATATATATATATATATATATATATATATATATATGACTTGTAAAACGTCTTTGCTACAGCCGGTCTTCAAGTATTTACATGTATGCAAGTAGAATTTTGGGGATATGCGATCCCCCACCCCAGGTGCATAATTTATGTGCTGTCAAGGGGAAGCTATTATATAGAAGGTTTTAAATAGGCATCTTGTGTGTGTGTGTGTGTGTGTGTGTGTAGGATGAGAAGAGAGGGGGGAGAACTGGGCTTTATACACATTTTCACATTTGGGGGAATGAAATTATAGAATTTTATTTTTTTTTTATACACAAAAGTGAGGCCTGTGTTCTGAACTCAACACACTTTCATGTCATTCAAGAAAAGCACAACACGTGATCAGATTTCGGCGGGGGGGGGGGGGGGGTAGACAATGCCAAATGTTACAAAATCACGCAGCATTGGTTGGTTTTCCGAGCCTGGAATGAAAAGAAAGAAAATAAATAAATAAAAGTGTCAATGAAAAGCAAGAGTAAAAGATGGAAAAGAGATTTACAAATCATTCTTTGCACTGAACCTGGATCAGAGGAAGACTAAAACTTTGCAATATGAAGATCACAAAAGCTGAAAATCGGTTTTATTCACATAATGAGAGATCATCAAACAACAAACATTAATTCTCATTAATTAGTAAGACTGTCTTAAAATAATTTATCTTCAAATTCTGATATAATCACCCCTGTCCCTGTCTGCCAGAACCACACACGCGCACACTGTACATGCTTGAACACTGCTGACGATGAGCATATAGCTGCAGCCCCCCCCCCCCACACACACTTCAAACCTCTAATATTTGAGGATGGGAACTAAATTCAGAACCAATTATGTAAAAAGCAAAAAAGGATGAAGTTACATCACGCCCCCAGCCCGTAATCTTCCTCGTTAGGAAATATTTCACCAGACACACAAATTCCACTAAAGTTGAGTTGATAGTTTCTTCGATATGAAAACGGTTATTGTAGATTTTGAAAGTTTACATAACTCTCGATAGCTTCTTTGAATAGTTTCAAATAATAATAATAATAAAATAAATTTGTAGCACCCCAATGTTGGGGAAGTTGGTGGTTTAGGTTGTTTTATGGCATATCAACACCTCAATGGGTTATTTAATGCTGACAAGATTTTTTTTATTGCTGGTAATTTTTCCTTCAAAAAATTTATTGCTGGTATTAAAACCTATTTTTACACTTTCATAGTGTTTATACTCCAGTTAGGGGGGTAACTATTTGCCCATAGCTGGGACCCTAACAGGTGCTACCACCCTAGGTCAGGGTGGATTTGGCAACACCAGCAAATTAAGTGGTGGTTGCACACTGCTCAAAACCTCCTGATCAGAGGCCTTGCCTTTGGATGCAGTTTATTGTCCGACCCAGGACGGGTTGAGGAAATTGATTGACACCATATTTGGGTAATGATCCGAGTATTCTCAATTGAACGAAGGTTGTCAGACATTTCTGACCAGTGGAATATCAGCAATCGTTTCCCATTTCAATGCATGGCTGACAATTCCATCTCCATTCTCATTTTAACAGCCTTTATGAAGATGCGACACACCGCTGTTGACCTATGCTCGTCTTGTGCTAATCTCTACATGTTGTCATTGAAACTAATCTGGTGCAAGGTCAGAAAGTATCATACCCCTCCCAACAACTAGTCAGTCTAGCATGCACTACACCCTTCTATGACAAGACTGGAAAAGCTATTTTACTGACAGTTGCACATGCATTGGGAGGAGGAATGTTAAGAGAGGCAGGGAGCAAATCCCTTAAAAGTTGGGTTAGAAAAAAGAAGATTCCATCTAGAATCTATTTCCAGATTATAGAGGCTGGCAGGTATCTATCCTAGAAAGCCCGTGGGGGTAAATTAATTTGTCTATTACCCAACCAAGCATGTCTGCAGAGCATTTAGCAAGTTCACAGCAAGACAGAGAGAGAAAGTAATTACCTTGGCAATCAACATGCTTGGGAGAGTGAGAGAAGAGAGAGGAGAGAGAGACTGCGGTGTTTTCGTTTTCTAATTGTGAACATGACCCAAGCGCTACATACGCTGCTGCTGCTGAGAGAGGAGAGCGAACCAGCCAGATAGAAAAGAAGACGTACACTTTCGATGAGGGACTGCACTCGAGAGTAGAGAGTTTGTAAACAGACAGAGACTGCCTGCCGACACAAATGAAGAAAAGACGCAACGCGCTGGCAGGGGTTGCCATGACGATCGGGGGACAGTCGGGAGAGGATAGGCCGCCTTCGTGCCTTGATTAAGGGCTCGGAAACTGGTGGAGGGGTTGGCGTACGGGGAGGGGGCTCTGTAATCATAGGGGCGGGAGGTGGTGGTGG
>OZ038479.1:141549281-141589281 GCA_964036315.1 Acanthosepion esculentum | reverse complement strand
GAGAGAGAGAGATAAGGATAATAATGAGAGAGAGAGATAAGGATAATAATGAGAGAGAGATAGATGATAATGAGAGAGAGAAAGATGATAATGAGAGAGAGAAAGATGATAATAACAAGAGAGAGAAAGATGATAATAACAAGAGAGAGAAAGATGATAATAACAAGAGAGAGAAAGATGATAATAACAAGAGAGAGAAAGATGATAATAACAAGAGAGAGAAAGATGATAATAACAAGAGAGAGAGAGAGAGATGATAATAACAAGAGAGAGAGAGAGATGATAATAACAAGAGAGAGAGAGAGAAAGATGATAATAACGAGAGAGAGAGAGAGAGAAAGATGATAATAACGAGAGAGAGAGAGAAAGAGAAAGATGATAATAACGAGAGAGAGAGAGAAAGAGAAAGATGATAATAACGAGAGAGAGAGAGAAAGAGAAAGATGATAATAACGAGAGAAGAGAAAGATGATAATAACGAGAGAGAGAGAGAAAGATGATAATAACGAGAGAGAAAGAGAAAGATGATAATAACGAGAGAGAGAGAGAAAGATGATAATAACGAGAGAGAGAGAGAAAGATGATAATAACGAGAGAGAGAGAGAGAGAGAAAGATGATAATAACGAGAGAGAGAGAGAAAGATGATAATAACGAGAGAGAGAGAGAGAAAGATGATAATAACAAGAGAGAGAGAGAGAAAGATGATAATAACAAGAGAGAGAGAGAGAGAAAGATGATAATAACAAGAGAGAGAGAGAGAGAAAGATGATAACAAGAGAGAGAGAGAGAGAGAAAGATGATAACAACAAGAGAGAGAGAGAGAGAAAGATGATAACAACAAGAGAGAGAGAGAGAGAAAGATGATAATAACAAGAGAGAGAGAGAGAAAGATGATAATAACAAGAGAGAGAGAGAGAAAGATGATAATAACAAGAGAGAGAGAGAGAAAGATGATAATAACAAGAGAGAGAGAGAGAAAGATGATAATAACAAGAGAGAGAGAGAGAAAGATGATAATAACAAGAGAGAGAGAGAGAAAGATGATAACAAGAGAGAGAGAGAGGAGAGAGAAATTGTGTATCATGTTCATTAGAATTTGAATAAAGCCATTTTTCTTGGTACATATTTTCATAGATGTTCCTGACTGATGAATTGATTTCCATAGACTAGAAGTGAAAGTCAAAGAAAGTCAAAGAAAAAAAAAAGGAAACATGTCTTCTGCACCCTGTTCATATATTTTCTGCACCAAAAGTTTTGGCAACTTTTGAAACTGAAGGGGCAAATTAGCAAAGGGGTTTAGTGTTGCATATACAAAATCTGGTGCTTTGGCATCCCCCCCCCCCCCATAAGATGAGGACCCTGTAGCAGGTGGCTGCAAATTTCAGTGAAGGAGATCCACATACATGGCCAAGATCCGCTAAACACATTTGGCAAGTCGCTACTGAAGAACGCATCAGCTGAAGTTTTGATAAATGATGAAAATTTTTTTTTCTCTCTAGAACCATAATCATCGAATCTGATAATATCCCCACCCACAAAATAGAGATGTGTACATATTTTATTCTGACAAAATCCTGAGTAACACAGTTTTTCTCTCCTCAATCGATGAGGTCAATCGTTTCATGACCAAATAAATCCACCCCCCCGCTACCACATGACAAGAAGAAGAGAAAGAAAAGGAGAAATACTCACAGTTTTGTAGAAAGCTTTCGACTGATTGCTGAGACCTTCTGATTTTTCTACAAGTTTATCAATTGTTTCTCCTCGTTCCAATACGGCTTCTATTGTGTTATGCTGAGAAAAAAGGAAAAATTTCAATAGATTTCACTCGCTCACATAAACAACGATTTATTTAGCTCGATAACTTTCAGGGATGGCACTAATTTATTTGTTGAACAAGTTTGGCAGTTTCTTGACGTCCACAGCATATGAAAAGTGAACATAGCAGGGTGGGGGTGTCTAAAATTTCAATGCAATGAGAGAATCCAAAGTTTTCAAAATTCAGATTGCATTTTATATATATATATATATATATATATATATATATATATATATATATATATAGAGAGAGAGAGAGAGAGAGAAAGAAAGAAAGAAAGAAAGAAAAACCCAGAGAGAAAGTGAGGATCCATTCAGGAGTATATTTAAATATGCAAGAAGAGCCCTGCAAAATTAGATGGCATTTTGTCGTCGTACTACAAAAGAATTATTACACACTGAGCTTTAAGAAACTGCATAAGAATTAAAAGTGAACTTGGTTGCAGATGCCACTAATATCCACTACAAGTAGATGCCACTAATATCCACTGCAAGTAGATGCCACTAATATCCACTGCAAGTAGAATTCCTATTGTGTTTATCCTGATTGACATAAAATTTATTGAGGGAGATCTTTAAAATGATCATGGCTTATATTCTCCAAGATTGTTTAATTTATAAATGTCAAAAATCCATCAGAGTACAACAAAGTGGAAAAAAGTCCAACTGCAGACATCAAAAGATAAACATTGAAAAAACAGAATTATATCAATTCAGGTAAATATTTTGATGTCTAGATTCAAATCCATTTGAATCAAGCTTTTTTCTTTTTTCTTTAATCTGTCCATATTTCTGAGATGATGATGAACTATAACAACTATTTACATCATTTGTCATCATCCTTATTGCCATATTCATGACATGGCCCAGTGGTTGAAGTAATCCCAAAAGTGACTTGATCTAAAGACATCTAAGTTCAATACCCGGCCACAGCAGAGAGAATAAAAAAAAACTTGGAGTTACTAAAGGGAATTAACTATTAGAACCACCTGTGCATTAAATAAAGGATTCAGTTTGAAATTCCAAGGTATATCACCTGAAGATGGTTGGAGCATACAATGGCCAAAATGTTGTGAATATGGCAATAAAGATGAGTACAACAGTCTGAATGATATAAATACTGTAAGTCTTTTTTTTTCTTTTTTGCAAAGTTTTGTCTGCTGCTTTAAAGCAACAAAACCCGGGAAATTGGCTCAGAATTAATCAGTGTATAATTAGTAACAATGCGTTGTAGACATCAGCAGACAAAGAGAGAAGTCAAATTAATTTTCCCTTTTTAAAAATAAATGGACAAACTAATAAATTGAAATTTGCTTAAAAATGTTGTTGCAGGAAGAAAAGCAAAATCTTACCAAAATAATTTTCGTTTCGTCCAAGTCGTTCTGGATTTTGGTCATGGCATCGCATTCTTTTGGGTTCTGTGGTTTTTAGGAAGAGGAAAATGAAACGGTTGAATATTTACAGAAAGATTTGTAAATAAGACAATTATTTCCTCAAAACATTGAAGACGTATCGAGCAGAGATTTACAAAAAGTGCACAACGGAAGGAAAGAAACACATCAGGGTAGGGAGATCAGGGTAGGGAGATCACACGTGAAACAATTGGTTTCTGCAGCAGACATTAATAATGCAGAGACGTTTCATCAACGTGTCATGGGGGACCTGTGAAACCATTCGACACTGTGTGGGAGTACTTGAAAGTGTGTCAGTCAATGATCCGACAGTTGCATGCATGTGTAGAAGTAAGCGGAGGACATTTGGAACATTTTTTTATGAGTTGCTGTGTTCAGGTACAATGATGGTCTTTTGGATATATGTATATGTGAACATTTTACCTTGTTTTGGTGTCATGAAGAAACTGAGTATTTTTGGATTGTATCATGGAATGTAGATTTAACAGTGCCTACCCTATACTTTGAACTTAACTCAAAAAATGAAGAGACAATTTTATATGGACTTTTGTCCCGGTTTAGGTGTAAGGAACCCACCCACAAAGTTTGTAAAAGTATTTTTGATACACCCAGAGAGAGAGAGAGAGAGAGAGAGAGAGAGTGTGAGTGTGAGTGTGTGTGTGTGTGAGAAAATTCAGATAAAATAAATATCTGTAAAAAGGCAGTAAAATAAAGACAAGGTAATTCAGAATAAAGACAGACATAACTTCTTTACTGACAGACTCCAAGATAAACAGAAGGATTTTATTTTGCAGATTTATAGACAGAAGTAAAAATATCATTATGTTTTCAAAATTTTTAAATTTAAGAATGCTCTAAAATATTCTAAAAGCTAAGTGTGTAAGTAAAAAGGTAGACTATGGAAGCTGCTAAGTGATGTAATTCAATGCCTCAGGAACCACTTTTTAGAGTTTCTAGAAAATGGTCCTTTCAAAAATATTTTACCTCCAAAATTCTTCTTCCACTAGAATATTATATTCTAATATCTCCATATTACAATTTTATCCAACCTTGTAAAATAAACTGAAATGTTGAGCTGACAATATATTTTATGTTTGAAGCTGAAAGTGGTAACCCATTCTACCATTTCTAGATATTTTGCTGCATAGAACTCATTATGACCTTCAGTTAAGTGTTTACAGAAAATGTACTAACAGGAATGTCCTCAAACTATTAATGTTACCACTGAAACGGAATAAAATCTGGAATAATTACAGGATTCTATTTAAGTGTGCTAAGAATTTGCAGCCACCAATATTTAACGAAGAAGAAATATACATAGAAAATAAAAACCTCCAAAAACCTGCAACGTCCTTATTGCTTCATTCACAAGGTTAAGAGAAACGCATACAAACAAAAAAGAAAAACAAAACAACAGGCATAGAATACAACCTAATTCCATAATTAGCTACAACTGAAAAAACGATTTATCCAAGCTTAATATCAAAATTATTACAATTACATCCAAAACTATTATGGATATAAGCAGGAACAAAAGTGCTGCCTCTAATAATAATCCTGAAGCAGGTTTATATATATATATATATATATATATATATATAAAAACAGCTGTCCTTTATAATATATTAGAAGGCTTTGCAAAGTAAGATATATTCACTACTTGAAAAATTTTAAATGAACATTTCATTCATAAATGCCAACATGTTGAAGACCAAATAAAATGCAAATTTCAAACACTTTTCTTCACTATATAAGACGATATTCCTAAACAGAACTATTTTTGATATGAAAATCAAAACAATCCTTGAATGAAAGAACAATAATGAAGGACAGTTAATTAATAAAAAAAACTTTTTTAAAAATCAATATGCAAATTAGTTAAAGCTGAAGAGTGATATTGCCGAGAAGTAGATGATATATAATACAGATATTGAACTTTTAGTGTGTAAATTACTATAAAGTAGAGCTGAGGCTTTTTAATCTCGGAATTCGTTGGAGAACTGAGCTCCAGTTTCGCATATATTCATATAGATTCCATGATATAGGTTTTACTTAAATTATGATTCTCTAACTCTTCAAATGTTGAACGGATAAAAATTCTAATTTCTATTGCCCATCTTTACACTATATTAATTTTATCTTATAAATTGTCCTCTGTTCTGTCACCCATGAAATAAAAATGTTTGTACGGAAAATAAGGATCTACATACATCAAATTGTCTTTAAATTAAGTGGCAGCAGAAGAATTATCGCAGAACTTTTAAAAGGTAAGCTTAAACATTATTTCAATAATTAAATGCAGCGATCAATTTTGGTTTCTTCTGTGGTTTATTGATCCCTATCGCATTTACTCCACCCTAGCTATTGTGATGAGGGCCAAACCAAGAGTCCTCCACAGGGTTAGCTTAAATGCCACCTGATAGGACTAGCTTAAAATTTTAAGCTAGCTGCAATTTTGGATTAAAAAAAAAGAAAAAAGAGTTACTCCCCTTGAACCATGAAAGCCATGATAATAGCTAGATAATATATTAACCTTGCATAATCTGGCTACCCTGAATCAGAGTTCAATGAAAATCATTCCTTGCACCTAACTTTTTCTAGGGGTTTTGAATATGCTATGAATCATTGAAATTGGACCAGTGGGAGAGAAGGAGTTGCTTGGACACACACACTGTACTTTATAAGATTGGGGAAATTTGCAGAAATTGAAAAAAAAAAAAAAAAAAAAAAAAAAATTAGTTTTTGGGAGTGCAGCTATTGATTCTTCCCAAAATGTTAATTTACATCCCGTTTTTTTTTTTTTTCAAATATCTCCTTTCTTAAAAGAGATACTCCTTTCCGAAGTTAACATACATGACCATAAAATTTATATAATGAAAGAAAAACTCATGACCTATTAAAATAAATGCATACATATGTAATTTATAAAATTAAAATAAATATAACTACATTAAAAATAAAATAAAATATTAAAAGCTTTTGGTCTGAAGAGATGAATATATAGAGATATTCACAAAATAAATTATAAATGAAATGAATCTAAGTTTGTTTTCTCTTTTTTTAATTATTATTATTAATAATAATAAATAAAAACTGACAACATTTACTCTTGTTTATTAGGCATTAAATTATATCATTTACTGCCCTCCATACTTTACCTTTACATACACAGCCATAAAACTATTTTAGAGTGTTCTAAATTTAAAAATTTTTTAAAACTTAAGGGTATGTTTTTACTTCTGTTTTTAAATACATGCTGCAAAATAAAATCCTTATTTATCTTGGTGAAGTCTCTCAGGGAACAAAGTGTGTTGGGAGAGAGACACAGAGAGAGAGAGACACAGAGAGAGAGAGAGAGAGAGAGAGACACAGAGAGAGAGAGAGAGAGAGAGAGACACAGAGAGAGAGAGAGAGAGAGACACAGAGAGAGAGAGACACAGAGAGAGAGAGAGAGAGACACAGAGAGAGAGAGAGAGAGACACAGAGAGAGAGAGAGAGAGAGACACAGAGAGAGAGAGAGAGAGAGACACAGAGAGAGAGAGAGAGAGAGACACAGAGAGAGAGAGAGAGAGACACAGAGAGAGAGAGAGAGACACAGAGAGAGAGAGAGACACAGAGAGAGAGAGAGAGACACACAGAGAGAGAGAGACACAGAGAGAGAGAGAGAGACACAGAGAGAGAGAGAGAGAGACACACAGAGAGAGAGAGAGAGAGAGCTTCATTTAAGAAATGAAAATAATATTTGCATTTAGGACTTGAAAATATTTTGCCTTTGACTTCTGGAAGGCCATAACAGCCGAGCTGTCAAGGCATCATTTCTATGTCATGTGAAGTTGAGTTAGTTGCTTTCATAACAAGTCATATAAAAAGATATTTAGAAAAAGATTTAACTTTGTTGAGGTGCAGATGAACATTTCTATGGTGTCCATGTGCTATCAATTCTTACCTGGTAATCTCTCAGGTATTGCTCACACTTTGGAAAATGCACATTACTACAAGGAAAAGTAAAAGACAAATGAAGAGAGATCAAAATTGACAAGACTTTCTTTCACAAAGTGAAATCATTAATGACATCAAGAAAATTTTTTCTTGGTTTAATTTTTCTCCATTAGTTGGAGGTAATCAATAATGCAAGGAAGAGCTAATCCTGAGCCTCCATTTGTGAAGGCTGATGAAAAATATAGCAGCAGCTCTGGTTGCCATTATCAGGATAGGTACTTTCAATTATGAAAGCCCACCCACTGCCTGGCACGTTGGTGTGTCTGCCAAATGACAAGATCATGGTTAGGATAACTGACAAGGAGACAGAATTGGATTCGGGTCTTCAAGGGCGCGCACATTAATATGAACATACCCTCTAGAATTTCATTCCTGTTAGACAAGCAGGTTTACTGAGACAGTAATCATTACATGACCATGAACTTTCTGTGAGGCTCTTATACCAAACATAGTCCAGAGGGGGGCAAATTTTGCTAAATGACAAAAAGGGGTGGAGGACCCAAAATTCCCTTAATCCTGAAGGTTCCCACCATTCCTTCCTTTAGCACTGAACAGGAATGCCTTACTTGAATCTTGTATTGAAATTTTTATGAACATATAATTTTTTTTTTATTTTAATCCAGGGGAATCAAAGTTCATACCAAGTAAATAAATTCAGGATTTTCAATTTCTACAAGTCGTCAATTGAATGGCAAAGAATTGTGATTTGGCTGATGTTATCTGCAGGAGAAAACTCCTTGGCATTTTCTATTAGGAACAAAAACCAATGGGTTTGTGTGGAAAAAGGTTGAAAGTTTTGTGGGACACCAGGAACCTTTTCTTGCCACTGTCAAACGGAGAAAAATGTCGTGGTTTAGACACATTACAAGGCACAAGAGCATGTGCAAGACTAATTGTAAGGCATCAGTGGAGGTGGACATAGGTGAGGACGTCAATGCAAAAGTTGGTTGGACAATGTCAAACAATGGACAGGTATGACTGTACTAGAAATGCAGATGGCTGCCGTTGATAGACCGTTGTGGAAAAGAGTTAGTATGGCTTCTGCATTTGAATCCGCCCTACGATTACAAAAGTCAAGGGGATGGTGAGGATTTGTTAAGAGCAGCAAATGAAGAGAAAGAAATCTGTTCGTTAAGAGAGAACAAAATACTGATGAGCTAACAAAGAATCTCAGGTCAAGGAGATTCACACTTACTTTTTTTTTCTTTTTTTTTTTAAATCACAAGATGTTGGCTGATACACTCTTCAGCCTCTTTAGAACTTATTGATCTTAGCTAAGTTTGGCATAAGGTCACAATGAATGCCTTTTTGAATAGATTGTCTTATTGTGATGTTTTCACCTTTTAAGCAAGAAAATGCAAAAAAATTTAAATCCTGAACATACTTAACCAGCCACAGCAGAATTATAAAAAATATAGTTTAGCATTCCAATGCCCTTGAGTAGTTCAGTAGAGTTTAATAGAGTACAAACAGACTGACTACTAGATTGTCCTTACCTGCATCAAACTTTTAAAAATTGGGGCTAGGGGTAAAAGGAGCCCCCCCCCTCTTGCATAGCAAAAAAAGGTCTTCAACACCAATTTCAGCAATCAGACAAACCCAGAAGCATTTGTAAGAAAAAGGGGATCAATGAAGAAAATATGAATAATTTGTGAAAAGACAGACTTCTCTCATCATTTCAGACAGCTTTCTTCAGCTTGATCAACAATTATACATGTGTTCTGCCAAAAGTGAAGCAAAATAATTTGTGATGTCAGCAGAATTTCCATTCAGTTACCACCTCATAGCCAATTAAGGTGCGTGCATGTGCTAAACATCTAATGAGAAGTACAAATCTCAACCTACTTCCCAAATTCTAATCAATTTTCCTGGAAAGGAAGAGCATCTTGACTAGGACAAGAATTTGGCAGATCTTTCTCTCCCAACATATATAAAAAATTGGTACTTCCTCATCAACTCAACTAATACAGGCACCATCTCAACTTTTGATGAAAAGTTAGTATATTTTACCCACCCCATGAGAAAATAAAAATCCTAAAATTTCAGCTTCCTTTGTGAGGCTGTGAAGTGGTTAAACATTAATTCTAAGCAGAGAAAGGGTTAAGCCCAAAACGAAATATAAACTGGAAGATAGAAAGCAAGAATGGAAGACCTTTTTCCTGGTAATGTGGAAGTGAAGTAGGGCTATCTGAGTTGTATCTCACCCCTACAAATTGGAATGAAAACCTGACATGTGGGTAAAGCCGTGACCACCGAAAGAGAAGGCCTATTCGGTAGTGACGTGACGTCACAAAAGTAGTCCATGCAGTGAAACAGACAGTAATCATAATGTAACGAATAATTGTAAGAAAAAAATTGGTTTTAGAAAACTTTTAAAAAATACATTGTTTTACAAAACAAATAAACAGAATTGGATTTTATACAGAACTTTATTTCATATTAATTTTTAAAAAATAACCGATAAGAAAAAAAAATGTAGCTGAATGTTTTGTTAAAGAAATTAAACATGTTAGATTTCATTAAATTTTAAAGACTGAAATTTGTTCATTATTTTATTTGTTTCAAATTTGAAAACATTTTTTAAATCATAATCAGTATTGTTTTAATTTGCATGTTTTAGCATAATTTTAGTAATTATTCTGTAAAGTTACAATATCGTAATTATTAATGATTATTATTCATATACACTTGGACAGCAACAACTATTATGAATTAGGAAACAAACAATTAAATAAACAGACGAGCAAATTACAAGTAAATGATAAATAAACGAATAAAATATAAATAAGAAACAAATAAACTAAATACATGAAATGTAAATAAATTTGATACAAAAAAAAAAAAAAGAGATTTAAAATTCAAATAATACTTATAGAAAAGTAGGTTACAGACAATTAATTTTAAGAATGAAATTCATTCATGATTTCAATTGTTTCACATTTTTTATAAATCATAATCAGCATTGTTTTAATTTACATGTTTTTATTTCAATTTTAATAATTATTCTGTGAAGTTACAATTTTTGTAATCATTAAGAGATTATTACAGTAACTGAATTATGAATTAGGGAACAAACAATAATTAAATAAGCAAATTATAATTAAATGATGAATAAATAAAATAATTATGATAAATAAATAAAACAATTAAACAAACAAGAAACAAAAACACAAACAAGAAAATACATTAGATACAAACAATAAATAGATTTAAAAATCAAATAATACTTTCAGAAAATAGGTTACTGATACAAAATTTAGCTGAATGAAGTTTTTTTTCTACTTAACTTGTTACTTGTAATATTATTATTTTCCCTAGAACAAAAATTATTTAAAAGAGCATTTGTAGAGCTCCAGACAAACATTCTTTGTATTTTTTCTATATTGTGACCCTCATCACAAGTGTCAACATAAAAAAGAACCTCATAATCTGCAAAAAACATTCAATGTTATATGCATGGCTTATTTTATTTTTCTTTGATTTACTGAATGAAGAAAAGAATGATTTTTTATCAGCTTATCAATGACTACATAATTATTCAGAACAAAATTTATAGTTTTATCATTAGAATATAAGAGAGAACCTCTATTAATCCCCTGAAAATAGCTGCTTATTTCAGGTATTTCTTCCACATTATCTCTTACACTTCCAGATATTAAATCTTTGCAGCTATTGCATTTAATTTTCTTAAAAACTGCATTACACCAGTAACTTGCTAAGTATAGTATTACAGGTAGAACTTCTCTACAATTATTTACATCATCCTCTTTAACATCAATTCTCTCTCTCTATATATATATATATATATATATATATATATATAAAACTTTTCCTCCTCTGTCACTTTATCCCAGTTTGGTTCTTGTAAACTCTTTAAATCAATTTTAATGCATTGTTGATTAAATGGTAAGTTTAATTTTAAAACTGATTGCATTCTAATAATTTTTTCACACTCAAACACTTGCCGTATCAAGATATTATACTGATCCCCAGTAAGTTGTTGATATTGACCAAACCTTGCTTCAAGGTGATCAGTTTGGAATTTGCCTGGTAATATGTATAGCATTTTCAGTTCTTCTATGCAATACTTGGTCAGTTCTAGAAATGCATAGGTTGTATGATGCAAAGCATTGAAGTTTTCCTTTGTTAATTTGCCATTTCTTCCAGAAATGCTATTCCAAGATTCTAACCAGTCATAGAATACAGAGAGAAATCTAAAATTTTCTTCATTCATTCTAAGTGCATTGCAGTATTTATTTCTAAGCCGACAACCTTTATATGGCATTTTAACATTCATTATTGTCCACCAAATATAAAATATGTTTATATATTTTGCAAAATTAGGCAAATATTTCTGTTTTCCTAAGATCAATAATCCTTGAATAGTGTATTCATTAAAAATTTGCAGAACTAAATTAGCATTTTGCCTTTCAAGATTAGGAGAAAGTGCCTTTGAGGTTAATTTATAACAATATTTTAAAATTGACTGAAATTCTAAGGCATGAAGTTTCTGTAAGGTAGAAAATGTGGCACTTTGGATACTATCTAATTCATGATTTCCATCATGACAAAATTTGGGGAACAGCATGCATTTATTTGCATCTTTTTGACTAAGCCAATTGTTTCTAATGCATTTTAATATATGGACTGAGTCAAAAAGGAAGAAAAGAGGTCGAGACTTTATAACTGGGGGTGGATATACAATGGAAAGCTTTGGAGAACTGCAAAAGAAAGATATAGCTTTTTTATTTATAGCATTATTATCTGTTATGATTGATAATACTTGAAAGCCTATCTCCTCTAAACCAATTATTATGTTTAACTATGTCAAATAACTTCTCAGCTTTAAGACATTTAGTTGGCATAACATGCACAACATTTTATATTGTGAGAATATACTGCTAATCCTAAAAGCAAAAGCACTTGTTGCAGCTTCATTGCTGTTATCAGATAAGCCAACAATATTACCACCCTTATAATCTAAATAAGGTTTTAGATGAATTTCATCAACAAGTAAAGATACTGTTATGTCCTGCACTAGGAGCTTAAATTTATTTTTAATATACATAAGAAAATTGTTATCATGTTGCTCAATCAAAGGATTCATATATGTTGATAAGGTTAATCTTTTAATGGTTGAATAGCTAGGTAAAATTATATTTTTGCTGTCTCTTAACAATCTGTCCCCTTTAGGGGAGCAGTTATATAACAATGAAGAAAATATCATTTCTGTTGAATAATCAAGCTTATTTTGTGTCATTAAATTTAGCTGCTCATATATAAATTTGAGTGCATTAATATGTTTGATTCTTCTTGCACCAATAGTAGAAATGACATTACCAATTTTAATATAAAACTCATATTTTGAGATTCAGGTTGCTGTTGCTCTGTGTACATTTTTTTCATGTTTTCTATCAGAATTTCAAGAGTATTTTGATCAGTTACGTGTTTAGAAATCTTATAATCCCCTATTGAATGTATTTCCACATTTCTACAAAAAAACATGTACTGCAAAATCAGATTCAATTACAAGAGAGATAGATTTTTGGATATGGGGATTTGATGATGCTGAATATAATAAGTGTCTCTTGCTGCCTAACAAAACTCCAGTAATTTCTATCAAGGAAATTTAATTTCCCTTCTAGATCATTATTATTATGGAATTTATAAAGATATAAAATTATTTTAATCCTCAAAGTTTCAATTGAGTTTAATAACTTTTTAAAACAAAGCCGTTTTATGTGTTGTGAATTACAGACATAAAATTCAAGTTTCATTTAGTCACGAATAAAACAATTCTAAAAAATCGTTAAAATTATTTTTTATGTATATAAAATATTCCTTTAGAAATTCATGAATGAATTTATGTTGAAAATTTCATTAAAGTTTATTTCTTAAAAAAAAGATTTTAGATTTTAAAAACACGTACGAGAATGAATGTCTCTCTCTCTCTAAACTTTCTCGCTAGATTTATGTCTTATTAACTTTGTTATGAATTACAAAGACATGGTATTAATTTTATCATTAAAGTTTCAATAAAATTTACTTATTTTTTAATACAAAAAATACTCACTCTGCTGAATTTAGTAGATAAAAATGATCTCTTCTGATTGTACAAATCCAAACATCAGATAATTCTTTATCTTTAGTTAAAGAAAATACATGTATTTTAGGGCCGTTTTTATAATTCCCTTTGCAATTTGGTACAATGCATCTATAAGGCATTGTTTTTGTTTTAAATTAATTCAATATTTAAAAGAAAATATTAATAAGTAATTTAAAAATGCAGCCGTAAAAAATCTGCTACACAAAACAAATGACACGCTTCTTGAAAGTCGGACTCAATGTGATGATGTCACATTTCTCTGTAGCCCAATGAAGTAGGCCTTATCTTTCGGTGGTCACGGTAAAGCACAATGGGAGCAGCTTTATCTCTTTCTTGGGAAATTTGAAAAATACATCATTGTCAAAAAGAGAATGAGACGAGAATTATATTTTTGTTACTGAAAATTGAGAAACGAAAACAGAATGAACCTGCTGCAAGGTTTAGGATTATGAAAATTGATCTGTCATAACAGGCAGGTGATCTGGTTTACATTTTTGCTAAGATGGTGACTGGCCCAAGGATGGAAAACAGTGTCTCTCTTTGTTGAGAATTTAGGTAAACAAATACATTTTCCTTGACAGAAACAAATTGGAAAATAATTATCTATCATTCAGAAGGTTAAAATGAGGTGATCTGGTTGGTGTTTTCTCTGGACAGGTGGGTCCTGGAAAAGAGCCAGAGAATTGAAATTAATGAGAATAAACCACACCCTGTCTTCTCCTAATTTTAAAAATTAGATGTGTCACAAAGACAGTTGATTAAGAAAGTAGAAATAGGGAACAAAGAAAACCTTTATTAGAATTAATGAAAATTGGGGTATCACTAAATCCCCAGCACCCTTTGCCAGTTTGGAGCCAAAGTGCACATAAGGAAATGACTTTGGGGAGCCCAGAGACATTGGGTGAGAACCTGCATCAAGAACCTGTGAAATCCATGTCAGCTGCCATGAAATTTCCTGATTCCAAGACTTCGAACCCAGCTCTTCCAGGAGTTTAGACAAGGTTCAGTGTCACCACAGAGAATGACATAGGAAGAGTTTATTTTTTGTTATACCAAGAGCTATATAAACCAACTGAAGATTAACTCACAAATCTCTTGTTTTATTTTCCATTGTGAAGATATTTCTTCCTTAATATAGCACCTGCCACAGCTTGAACCAGCAGTGCGCGATTATGATGACATTCAATCTTCCACCACTCTGAGATCAAAAACACAGCGTGGGCAGAATTGGTATGGCTTGAACCAGCCAGCAACCAGCTTGGACCAGCACAGAGTTAGCCCTGTAGTTAAAATGTTGTCCTAAGGCCGTGAGGACTGGACCACTAAACGTGATTACACCACCAGGTGTAGGTGGCAGCCAAAAGGTGTTATATTAATTGGTGATCAAGGAGGTGGCCCTGTTGGCAGGTGGCATTATACTTAATCACTTGCTCCATAAGTTATGACCTCTTGAATTTTGGTGTAAATTTTGGCATTCTTAGACAATAACAAATTGATATTTGGTAGCCCCACAGTCTAATATATGGATTTATTTAATTTTCCTACAGTTTTATTTGATTCTCTTAGTAAACATGCTATCGAAAACAACGTAGCCAGAGAAAGAATTTGTTTTAAAATTCAAACCTATTTTGATCCATGTCTGCCAGTAACAAGACCTTTTGTCCCAGGTGCAACATCTGCTAGCCAAATGTTTATATTTACCTTTCATTGATTGTAGCCCATTTGTCTGCAGGAATGACAGTTTTGAATTCATCAAGAATCTGTTGGAAAAGAAAAAAAAAGTTAGTCAAAAACAAATTTCATGTTATTTTTATATTGAACTGTGCTATGCAAGATTGAGTGCCAATGTAAAAAAAAGAAAAAACATTTAGGTTAAGTGCAATGTTGAGTACTTAAAAAAAAAAAAAAAAAAGAAAAAAAGAGAGAAAAAAGATATGGTGAAGTAGTGATAAAGTCAGCAGGTAACAATATGAAAAGCTAAAGAAAATTAAATTTCAGATTAAAATGCAGTCAGTATTAAAATCCAACTTCTTTTTGTTGGTGTCACTATATAAGATAAGTAAAATCCAATTTGTGATATCAAAGGTTTTTTTCCTGCTATATTCAACAGCTGTAAATCCATATTGTCCAAGATTGGTATGCAAAAGCCATCAAAGAGGCAGGCATTCAATAAAGTGGATAAGCAGTGGAAGGAATTGGCAAATTCTAAGCCAAGCTGGAAACAAATAATGCAAGATGTTCAGTGCATAACCTGAAGTGGCATCGAGGAGGAATTTACTCCTAGCACCGGTAATGATGGCTACAGGAAAGACTAGAAGGCAGAAACCTCAAGGAATTTAAATAAAAGATTATATCAGCACAAAAAGAATCCGTCTCAAAACAATACACTCAATGCATTAATTACTCACTGTAATGAGTGACCAGAATTTTGATTTAAAAAAGGATTTAATTAAAGGAGGAAATTAACTGTATAGAAGTGACATAATTTAATGACTATGAAAGTGAGTAAATATTTTTTATGCAATTAATATTTAAATTATTTTAGCATGGGATAAATTTATTATATATATTTTTAAACAAGACATGAATTTAATAGTTTTCTTTTAAAATGTTAAAAAGCCATTTTCATAGTTATGTATGTCATCTTGGAGAAGTAATTCTTTCATATTGTCCTTTTACCACGGCTGTTTAAAATGCTTGTTTTTGTCATATTAGGAAGATCCAATATGGCGCATAAACAAAATATTTGGCAAAAAATCCCATTCGTCAGTAACATTTTAAACACCTCATAGAATGCAAAGTTCTTAAAGCAAACCTGTGCCAAACTGTTTTCCTGAATCATTGACGACTTCGCTGTCCGAAAATGATAACATCAAGATGAAATAATGGAAACTGACTGAAATTTTGATCAATCAGTTACCTTCTAGACGTTTTGGGGCCATGTTATTGAATCCAGATGACTATTGTTTGCACATGGAATTATTCACTGGTAATTAATCTTCGATTTGGCTGTGGAAAATGTCACTCAGGGGCTAGCATTAAGAAATTATGACCAATTTTCTGAGAAAAAAAAAAAATCACTTTTTATGAAAAAATTACTTTTCTCTTCAAAATTTCTTTTCAAACTTCAATCCTTCCTCTAAGTTGGTGCGAACATCATTGAATAAAAGGAACTGCTATATGGCCTGAAGATGGGAAATACGAAAGACATGTAGCAAAAAAAAAAAACAAAACAAAAAACAATGTTGTCTGTTAAGCGTTTGTGTCATCACCCGGGTCAGGAGGTGTTTGCCCTTATCTTTTAAGTGGTGGGGTTTATCAACAGTTGATGTCAGCTTGTTTTAACTTTTATTGCTTGGCTGGCCTTTGACCCAGCCATGTCAAAGTCAATTTTGGCTTAATTTAAACCCTATTTTCCTTATTGGTGCTATTTGTTTTGGGGAAAAAAACCCTAAAAAAAAAAAAAAAAAAACACGTTTTAACCCCTGGGAGCCATGTAATTGAAAATTACCAACAGACTTTGTTGCATTTTGACCCCCTAAGAATTTTGTTTTCCTTCAAACTCAATTTTATGCTTGAAATAGCTTAGGCTCTCTGACCCCCCCCCAAATGTTAATTCATATATATATATATATATATATATATATATATATATATATAGTCAAAAATACTAACCACTTATGCTAGCATGGTTTCACCAGTAAGGTTTCTTCAGGCAGTAGAGGTTAGTTGTATTTCCTGAACGCCCAGTTTTTTATCTGAAAATTTCCAACTGGAATTATGTTTGTAGGGAAGGAGTAAAGTAAGAGTAGTTGAAATGTAAGGGAGAGGGGAGGAAAATGAATAAGAATAAGGAGAGAAGCAATGATAGAGGAATTGGAGAGGCAAAGCAAGAGTAGAGGGAATTTATGGTAGGGGGAGGAAAAATATAATGGGAGGGGCAAAGCAAGAGTATAAGGAATGAAGGAGTTGAGCGGGGTGGGGGGAAATAGATGCATTGTGATCCTGGTTCATATAAATCTAACATATTTTGCAATGTGCTTACAGTCTGACATCACTTCAGAAATCTCATTTAACAGCTTATTTTGGTCTGGATACAACATTATTTCCAGTTTCTCCACTTGGCACAATATACACATTATTACCAATGTTGTAAGGTTTGGCTTCCCCAGATGCTTGAGTGCACACTTGGGCTTCTTCCACCCCCCACCCCCCCATGGCTGGCTAGTTTTGTAGAGTTTTTTTTTTTCAGATGGAGGTTGGAGTTTAAACCTGATGGTAGTTTCTAAATTGCTGGTACAATTTTATATATATATATATATATATATATATATATATGTGTGTGTATGTATTTTTAAATAAAAATGTAATCCGGTGTTCTTATTGATATTTTTATTTTTTTTTTTTACAAAATATTGCTCAATGTATATTTACAGACCATTAATATTATAAATTAACTGATTTAAAATATGGGTTTTTCACATATTTTAAATCAGTTAATTTATAATGTGTGTGTGTGTGTGTGGTTGTATTAAAAATGATCATTACGGAAAGTAAAAATGTAATTGCTATGAAATAAATGCTGTGTCTACGTTACCTTTGAGAGTAATGTGTGTGCAACTCTTTGTGGGTATTCATGGTCTGCTATTAATACTCCTGCAAGGGAATCACCTCGAAGATAAACATGACACAAATAATCTGCAATAGAAAAGAAAGAATTCCAGAATTTTTCAGTCTTTACAACCAAAAGAAAATTTGTGCAATTTTATAATTAAAAGAAAAATTTTCATATTTAAATGGGATGAGGTCATCATTATTCCTACCTTACATATTCTCAGGTGTTTGGGATATATATGTATGTGTATATATATATATATATATATATATATAAATAAACACACAAAACAAACAGTAATATACCAGTCAAAGAAAATATTTCTGTAAAATCTGGGAGTTCTACAAAACAAGCAGCAAAATACTATACAATTCCATAAATTTTTTTTTTTTTCCTGGGTTAATTTTTCAGGGATATTTTTTATTGATATCATGTTTGTTCACTTCCAGGTCTCCTAATTTCAGAGCTAACCTCTATGCATGCACCGATTCCTAGTGAACCTCTTTTTTCTTCGTGTGGTCTTCATGTCACTTTCATATATGATAATGCTTTATTGGATGCAGGGTAATTTTTTTTGAAAAAAAAAAAAAATCCGCATCCAGCAAATACGGCATATATTGAGTGAACTTTACAAGGGAGGTAACTCACTATCGTACTTACCTTGTTCTTTGACAGAAGACCTTGAGAATGTTGATGAGCGTTCGACAATTATCCGACTTGTAAATTCCATAAACTCTTTTACCCTAAAAAGAAAAAAGTTGAGTTTAAAAATTATTATTATTAGATATTAGTCAATCAGAATTTTGAAGAACCAAACTCTTTATTCAATCAGCAGTGTTTAGAGTTTGCTCATTCTGCTTTCAGAGATGAAGGAATATTTTATATCAGTTATTCATTATTCCAACTCATTCACTTTTGTTTTGAGTACCTCGACATGGTGTAATAGTTAAAAAGGTGGTCTTGCAAGATCTATTACGACTGCATAGGGAGTTCTATGCTCACTGAGTGCCCTCATACCTTTGGCCTTGTGCCACATCTAAGCTACGTTTAAAAAAAATAACTTATTCACTTTGTGTTGCTTGTCAGTTTCTTCCATTGAACCACAAAGTGTGACTTTTTTCACCATTACCAGACTGATCTTGAGTAAGGCTTTAATCCACTAGGCCATTTATCTGTAAGACACTCAAGGGAGGTGTAATTTTGAAGCCAGAAACATAGTTTTTGTACTCAGGTGGTCTTTATATCTACAAATATAAGCAAGTACATACAATGAACTCCCTGCTAAATAAGAAAACTTTGTACCAATGAAAAGTGCAGATAGAAACAATTAAATGAGAAATATAAACTGTCAATTCCTGACACCCCCTGACGAGTGAACGGAGTGATTGCTGGAGGGTCTGTCTACAAAACTCTGGAGTTGGAATACTGAAGATAACAGCAAACAGCTAAGTGACAAACTTTGTACTATATATATATATATATATATATATATATATATATATATATATATATATACACACACCCCCCCCCCCCCAAGTCTAGGATTGGTGTATACGGAATAAATTCCAATAACCAACAATTAGTATTCGTAAAAGAGTGCTCAATACAGAGTAGAGCATATATAATTGTTTATCTAAAAATTATAACATAAATATGTTATAAAATCACTACAAAAATAGCCATTTTGTTTCAACTCCTCCGATGTCTTATCAAGTGATGATGTTCAAGACACCTAAAGTGTTGAAACAAAATGGCTATTTTTGTAGTGATTTTATAACATATTTATGTTATAATTTTTAGATAAATATATATATATATATATACACACACACTCCATCTGGAAAAATTATATCTGTAGAAGAGAAATTGAAAAGACAAGAGGAAAACTATACTTAGTTTTTTGCTGATGCGTTGTCATCTGACAGACTTTATCAAAGGCAATCGTGATGGTTTTATTTTGCAACAAGTATATATATATATATATATATATATATATATATATATATATGACAGTTACTCAATATTTTCAAATTTAAGAACACGCATAAATATTCAACAGGTTAACTGAAATGTTTAGGCATTTAGACCTTAGATTACATTTAGTATACTCAGGGAAAAAGAAAAAGTTTTCTTTCTTATATTATACATCTCTGAAAATTTGTGTATGTTGGCTTGAGAAAGTAGTAATTCCTTCAGGAAAAGTGAGATTGGGAAAAAAATGCAGTGTAGATTGATATTTTGATAATATTTGGTGGCAGCACTCTCAATAATTTTCCTTCCAAGTAAATTACTTTTGTTTTTCATGAGCGTGGCATTTTTTTTTTTTTTTTAGATCAAAATTGTGGTTGAATTTATTTCTGTGTCTGACTAGTGCATTTATTAAATTGTTATTTATAAAAGGTCTCTTTTGTGTTCATATGTTTTTTTAGATTTCTGCATGTTTCCTCAATGTATTGTGAAGAACAGCTGAAGCAATTACTGAAAAACAATACCATGAATTTCAAATTTAAAAACCACCACCACAACTGATTTCAACAAAGGATACATTGAAGGCCTAATCACAGCCACATATAGAAAACAAATGACATGTCACTTCCTTGTAGATATATAAAAGCCTTGAAGGAATTAGCAAAACACAAAAATATCCACATATCTCCTTCAGAAAAAGGCCGGAGTATTGAAATCATAGACAAACTCATTTACCAACAGAAAATGAGAGGCCTCATTGATGACAAAAATATCTACGAGAAAGTAAATGAAACATAGCTATGATAGAGGCACAAAAACTCATAAGCAACACTAAAAACTTACTAAAAAATGAAGACACCTCTTGGCTAAAACTCATTGAACAACACCCCCAAAAATACCCACACTATATGGACTACCAAAAATACAAAGTGGACATACCAATGAGACCTATCATATCAGGGAGAGGCGGCACTCCACAAACTAGCTTGCACACCAAGCAAAAGCTTAACCCCTCTCCTTAGCACAATTAGACCCTCACACATAAAAAAACTCGGGTAACCTTCTAAATAAGTTAAAATATATGGCCAGTTTAGATAGAAAATCTCTATACGCAAAGATACCTATAGAAAAATACCTAAATCTACTAAAAACACTTAAAAATAAATTTACCAAAACCTTGACACAAAATTATAAAAAATGTTGATTATCTATGGGATCTCCTCTCAGTGGCATTGTTGCTTGTCCATTTTTAGAGTTTCTAGAAAGTGGTCCTTTCAAAAACATTCTATCACCAAAGTGTTCCAATTTCAGGTACATAGACCCCCCCCCCACTCCTCCCACTAATATATCCACAAGACACTATTTTAACAAACCTTGTCAACCAACCTACAATGGACTTCACCTTTGAACCTGAAACCAATCACACTCATCCCTTCCTAGGTACAATGTTACACAGGCAATAGTGAACTCAATTTTGACATTTACAGAAAATCTACCAACAAAAACGATCTAGTCAACTTCTAATCTGGTATAATTCTAGGTTTCTACTTAAGAGCACTAAGAATTTGCAGCCGCCAATACCTAGCCAAAGAAGAAACATACCTGGAAAGACATTCAAAAACCTCCAGTATCCCTATCACTTCATCCTCAATGCAAAGAGAAAGACATAAAAAATATTATTATTCACAATAATAAATTAAACAAAACAGACACATAATGCTACCTACCAATTCTCAAACATCCACTATTCACGATGCCTTATCCCATGTAAACAACATCCAAATCATCACAACCACTTCCAAAATCACAGCTAAAAAACATCCATATCAATAATAGTTCAGAATAATAGTTTAGAAGTAGGCATATATACATTGTGGAAAACATGCAGAAATTTACAATACATGCACAAAAGGGACCTTATAAATAATGTAACAAATGCACTAGTCATCCAGAGAAATAAATTCAACCACTATATATATATATATATATATGAATGAAGAATATAGTTTTATGGTGTGCTATATTTATGGGATAAAGTTCTCAATATCAGAGATAGAGCTTATGTAAATATAAATATATAACCCATACATATCAAAAGTAAAATTAATTTACTCAAAAGAAAAATCCTCAAGAGTGCTGCCATTGAATATTGTCAAAATATTAATCCATGTCCTTTCCCCCCCCCCATCTCACCACCTCAAGCCAACATACACAACAAATGTGTAAAGAAAAAAAAAGAAAAGAAACAAAAATCAAAGAAAAACAGCTGAATCCATCCTTTCAACTTTTAGAGATGTATAATGCAAAAAAAAATTAAAAAAACTAATGAATATTTATGAGAGTCTAAATTTAAAAATTTCTTTTCAAAAGATGCTATAATGATGTAATCTAGGTTCTGACACAAGCTTTTCAGTTAATCTGATGAATATTTATGAGTAATTTTAAATTTAAAAAGTTTTGAGTAACTGCCAAATATATACTTGTTGCAAAATAAAAGTATCACATTTGCCTTGATAAAGTGTGTCAAACAACGAAATGCTAAAAACTAGGTATGGTTTTCCTCTTGTCTTCATTCATTTTGTCTCTTCTACAGATATACTCCATCTGAGAATATTTACGTGCGTGCATGCGCGCACACACACACACACGTGTGTGGATTGTCAGAGAGATATGTCCGAATAGATGAAAGCATTGGTTGAAATCTATCTGGTCCCCTGACAATGCAGGTACCTTGAAACAATCGTATACTCTGCTTCAGCGAATGAAACCAACAAGCGACACAAAGTCATTGCAGACTGGGAAGCATTAACTGATACAAGAGATCCCCTAAGCATGGAAAGCCAAACGAGCTCACTGTTCCCGTAAATTGAATAAAGGGTTCAGTTCTAATGTAAACATACGTGACTCTTGCAAACGCCTCCCACTGACTGGCCAGTGTTCACCCCCCCCCCATGTTGCATTTCAATCTTTGATCTGTGTTCACCAAATGCTGTGAAAGGTCGTGATGCAAGCTGACAAGGTAACACTATGATAGAAAAATGCCACATTGAGAAATAAGAATGTGACCTGTTTTGTGTATTACAGTTGTGTTCAGGACTTTGACTGCTCATCTCGATGGCTGGGTAAGTAGGCGAGACTAGGGACAGCTTCTGCCATGTCAGCTCTTCCGCCTACCAACTTGTAACGATGTGGTGACTGACAAATATGAAATGGAGGTTTCAGAACCTCAACATGGTGGACAGTTCTGCCTCCTGCCAAAGGAAAACCAACGTCTGGATATAACCTATTTCTGATTTTGCTGCCACTTGATCCCCATAAACCTTCTCACAGATTCCTTTACTTCACATTACCCTTTGGTCAAAGTGGGTGCTGCTTAGAAGACTGAACTTCAAGAAGAACCATTTGCTGGACCATCAAACACAAACACTTTAGATCAACATAAAACCACCCCTTCCCCTTCCATGTGGGTGTCCATAGTATCATACTAAAATGGCAGACGTTTTAACAGACAGACAAAACATTGAAAAACACCACCAAGATGAGTTTACCAGTCAAAAAGAAAAGCATATGATAAAAAGTGTTTGCAAGGCAGGGTAGGAAGAGGATATGCACACCATAGGTAGGTAGGTACAGATGGGTATCCTTTTAATGTCAGTTGTAAGAGAAATCATTGCTAAAACTGTATTACATATACAAGAGTGGGTGCTGAAAAGTTTTTTTTTTTTTTTAGCTCAATATGCTTCCCAAGAAGATATTTTTGTTAAAGGATTTCTTGGTTGGTCCAAGAACTTTTCAGCACCTCCATATATGCAGGTTATATTTTCCAATAGAATAAAGTTGCCTATATACACATAGTATAACTGAAACTAATCATACTTACGTTGATCTCTGAAAATAGCCAAAAGACGAAAGTTCATAGGAACCCTTCAATAAGCGAGCTTCATTTTCACCCTTATAAAGGATGGACAAAGCGTAGACCTTCATCTTGTTGCAGTAGAAAGGTACGTAGGAGAGTTAGTCAAGAAAAATTTGGATTTAGATTCCAGACAAAGTCCCGTGTATCAAAATCACAGCAAGGGGGAAAGGATCAACCAGCAAATCCCGCAGGGGCACCAAACTCGTCCAATTCCCCCTGCTTCTGGGAGATGACCTTCAAAAAAAGGTCACAGCACAGCAAGACTGCAAAGAGAATAAAAGGCAAGGAACGAAGATTTAAATGAACAAGAGGTCAAAACAAACAAACAACCTTTAAAACTGGGAAAGTTTGAAGGTTCTGTTAATATTTTCAAACTTTTCTTTAAAAATAAACAAATTTGGGTTTATATATCAATATTCAATACTTTTTTCTTTTTGATTAAACAAATTTCAATTTTTGAATTATTTTTTTTTAAACTTTTAAACCCATATTCTTCCAGCAACAAAGTATTAAAGAGAGAGATCTGCTTTTGAGACAAGTCTCTAAGTCAAAAAAAAAAAAAAAAAAAAAAAAAAAAAAGGCAACACAAAAACTACAGAATATGCTCAAGCAAAATAAGAGAGCAGGTGATTCAAAATACAAGAAAACATACATCAGCATCCTAGTCCGAATAATTTTATAATTTTGGCCGGTAATGAAAAATGCAAAGTGAAAGACATTTGTTCTCAAAATTTCAGATAAAAATCCACTGAATTTGTTGTTTTTGAGATTATATACAAGTTTTATTATAAAAACATTGAAATCGCTACACAAAAGCTTTCAGGTTTCAATATTTTGATTGTACTTTTTCAGGCGATGCTAAGTAACTGGTAAACAAATGATTTTTAAGGAAATTTAAAAACAAAGTGCTACCTCTTTTCCAAAAGTTAAAAAGGTGTGGGGGAAACACGATCAGAATTAAAAATAGACTTGTGGGCGTGTCTTGATTAACCAATTAAATGTCAGATCTACGCTAATTAGAAAAGTAAGTGCAGAGGGGGGAGGCGCGGGGGGGGGGGTGAGTTATTTTTTCATGTCATAATAAACTGGAACATAGACAGGCCATCATTGATGATTGCAAAAAAATATGTCAGTGACATTATTATACTTAAATGAGATTTTATCTTTTAGTAGATAGTCAGACTTAAGTAGATGCCGTTTATTTATTAAAAAGTATTCATTTTCATCTACCGGCCTGAATATCTGAGAAATGTTATTAGAAAAATATGCCAGAGAACATGTTTTTCAAAAGATTCTTGATAGACAATGAAAATAAATAGTTTAATAAATAAAACCATCTACGCAAATACAATTATCCACAAAAAAAAAAAAAAAAAAAAAAAAAAAAAAAAGTCGTATTAATAAATAAACAAATCCGTGTGTGTGTGTGTGTGTGTGTGTGTGTGTGTGTGTGTGTGTGTGTGTGTGTGCGCGCGTGATAGATATCTGCATTTTAATGTTTGATCTTGAAATATTGATTTTTGTAAAGCAGGTTGGGTCAAACTTTCTATTGTAAAATGACAGGACAGACTTGGATGACACAAATCTGATACCCCCCCACCCCCACCCCACACCAAAAGGCAGGAGCAGGATGGTGCGGAAAAGTTCTTAGTTCAAACCTAATTGTACATCAATAAGGTTGGTTGTTGTGTTAAAATATGATTTTTGCAATGTATGAATGGATAACCTTTATTTGGAGGGGTGGGGTGGGGGTTAGCGGCAACGCTAAACAATGAAACCAAAAGAGAATCTGCCTGAATTTCTATCGGCCACCAAAAAACAGACAAGTTAACTGAAGTACTCGTACATCTACAAACAGCACAGCAGGTGATCTTCACAAGAAATAGGTTCTCAGGTATATTTACTTTGCCTCCCTACTAAGGCAGCATGTGACACAAGGTCGTTTTTTGTGGGGAGCACTATCACACACACATATGCATATGGGCGAAGTCATGCTGGCAGAGATATTACAACAACCATGTCTCTCTTACTGCAATAAGGAAGATGCTGCTTCAGGGGTGGAATCCCTAGGACTGGGCTCTTTACCCTCAACTTAAATGAAGAGAAACATTGATGATTTCTAAAGCAGGTAAAGCATCCCTCCAGTTTGATAAAGTAAGGGATAAACATTTGCACACAAATCAAAAGCTAAGTTCTGTCCATCTCTTCTGAGGACCGCTTAATGATTGAAAGCTATTTTTTGGCAAAGAATAAGTTTAGAGAAAAAGAAAAAATGTAAAAGATATTAAAGGAATGAATGAGTGATTCTTTTAAAAGGTTGACAGAAAAGCTGAATGAATACAAAATGTTTGACTCACGTATTTAGTTGAAAAGCAAGCACTTGAAATTTGCCAAGAAATAGGATGCAGAAAAAAAGTGACATCTCACAATAAACAGAAAAATGGTGGTTGTTTTTTTTTAACCAACCCTGGCTCATTCTGATTTAATACTGCTTCCCTGGGCCTGACTGGATGGGGGTGGGGTATTATTCTAGCAGCAGCAGCAGCTCGACCCTGACTGTTGATACTATTCTACAAGCATACAAGAACTGGAGAGGAAGAGCTAAGTACTTGGGCCATGTGGAATGTCTGCTCAGGTTGCAAAAGTAATTTCTGGCAAGCTGATGACCCAGCAGCAAAGTCTGCTACTCTGTGACAAACATTATTAAAAGAAACTAATCACATTCCATATTAATGCCATTCCGGTTCCTTCACAACAGTGTCAACCGTTCTCTAAAGCAGAAACTTATTTGGTGGATCATGTTCAGTACACAAGTACCCCCCACCCCCCACAGTTACTGATTAAAAGCAAGAGTTTAATTACCCAGAAGAGAATTGACCCTGACTTAAGGCTTTCGTTTTCTGGAGGGAAAGTCATTGTAATTATCTTTATTGCAAACAAAGAGTGTTAAAAGTTTAAATTTCCTTTCTATTGAAGATCTGTAATCATGAAAATTTTGATTTCTGCAAAATGTTTGGTAGAGGCAAATAACAGGGATAGAAAGATAAAGTGTGTGTGTGAATATAAAAGTCAACACTGAGTGGCAACAGTGTTTCGTGCAATCTTTAGGCATGAAGATTGTGTTCTAGTATGAAAGAGTGTCACCTCAGCGTCAACACACACAAAGTAACATAAGATTTATTAAGTTTGTTTTCACGGAGAAAGTTGTTAAGTCAGACTTATCTAAGTCTGAGATAATGTTCCCACATCTGACTGTAGGTCATTTACACTGGCAGTTTTAATGTCAGCTCCATTAGAGTTGAGGATTGGGGTGAGAAAAGAAGGTTTTTATTTTAGGAGAGAACCTTTTGCTCATTCTGTGAATAAAACAAGATTTATAGGTAGCAGTAGGCAGAGTATATAAACATACTGTATACGAATATGTCCCATAATTTGTATTACTTATCAAATTTTATTTACATAAAAACATGAAATGTCTCCATAAACCTGCAGGGATTTATTTAGCTTCCACTCTTCATACCTTCAATAGACTAAACATTTTGTTAGAGGATTTATTTAACCAGAATCTTAAATCTGGTCAAGTAGTGTGGCCTGTCAAACAGAAGAGTAACATTTCGTTAGTCACCAAATTAATTTTCTATTTTGACAGAGTTGTGTGGGTGTGTGTATACATGCACACATGTGAGAAACAACAAGATTAATACTGCATGATCGTCTCTCACCTCAAGTAATCAACACACCCACAAACTTCAGTTGAGGACCAAGAAAGTTCTAATTGTGTGTGTGTGTGTGTGTGTGACCTATTTATTTTCAGCCGTTTTCCCGGTTTTGAGTGGAAATTTGAATATAAATGTTCGAATAGTTACATAAAACATTAGATGCTCCATTTGAAGTTAAACAATTCAGAGATGCAAAATTTATGCACGCAAATGCGCTTTATTCCACTTGGGAAGATGATAAAAATCTAAACACATTGAACAAAGGCAACAATGACAAAACCAAATAAACACCTTTCCCTTCCTGCCCCGAAAAAAAAAATATTATATATATATATATATATATATTATATAGGCATGCCTGATTGAATAAATTACAAACATTATGTCTGCTTATTTTTATCATAATCCTTTCATATTCACAAATATTTTTCTGTATATTGCAATTAAATAAGGCAAGAAATGCTCTGTAACAGTGAAAATCACTTTTATTTCCCCCAAGTACTTTCCATTTCCTTTTGAGATCATCATCTGGGGTGTAGTTGGTAAGGCATCAAACCATGTATAGCTATCCATTGCTGAATTTTTTCTTTTGTGTTTAAATGCTATGGCTAACAATTATGCTGTAGTGTTCATTAGAATGGGAAAAGTTATCCATTATGGAATTTTTTTTTCCAACATAAAAGAAAAAATTCCATAATGGGTAACTTTTTTCACATTCTGGTAATCACCCAATGGCAACAGTGTTTCATGTTTAAATATGAATCTTTGGGCAATGTGTTTGGAGGTGGTGGTAGGGGCATGGCTCTTGATCATAGCTCCTCAAGTAGCAGCAAGGAAACATGTCAGTGTTGAAGCAGTGCAACTTAGCTGAGAGACACTGTGCCATCCACCTTACTCTCCGGACAGATTTCCACTTCTTTCATTCCCTGAACAACCACCTTTGTGGGAATTCCTTCACAAATAATGCAGACTTGCGGCAAGTACTCAGACTTCCAAGACATCATTTGTTTTTTCTTAGATAACTTATGTACTTACATAGGGCTTACAGCCACATCATGTTAAAACACTGGTTCTCGCAAGATCACCCAAGTTAAGCAACGCTGAGCCTGGTTAGTAACTATATGGGTAACCACTTGGGGGTACCAGGTAATGTAAGCTTGGATGTATAATGGGTGTAATGGAGAAAGGCTCAGAATTGGAAATCTGAGAGTAGAGCTCCAATTCCAGTCGGGTTCTTTATATTCACTTACAAACAAATACTCTTGGAAAAGGTATGAATCGACTTCTCCCAATTAGGAGTTAATTAGTAGGACCTTTATCAGTAAATCATTATCGCCAAAACATTACATTCTAAAAAAAAAAAAAATTTCCTGGCTTTAAATAAACTGTAAAAAGTTAAGCTGTAAAACAATTCAATAAAATATACTAATATAGGTACCTCTACTAATATGAATCTGCAACACACGATTTAGATTACAAAATAAATATTTGATAAAAAAAATTAATCTAAGCATGAAGTGTGCAAAATAAGTGATAAAAAAGTAAAAATTTAAAAATTGTTTGGTCATTTGATCAGATTTAAGGAATAACTTTTCAGCACCTCACCACATCATCGTAAGTTAATACTTTGAACATTAAGCAATTCCTAATTTTGATAAAAAAATATTTCTGATGTAATTAAAAGCCTCCAGCCAATAAAGTATCCAATTAGTGCGACACAGCACCAATTTCATTGTCCTCAATGCCTTATTTAGCTTTGGCTTTCATGCATCGTTTATTTCAGCAGGAATTAGACTTTGGTCAAGTGTGACTTGTTAACCATAACCAAAGTGACTTGTGCTGGCTTTGCCAAATGACGACAATAACAGCTTTGTGTATTTGTTTCAATTCTCATTGCAAAAAGATAGTTTACTTGAAATGTAGGACTATAAAGAATATACTGTATACACTTGCATATCACTCGACTTCTGAAGTCAATTTTAAGGGCGTTGAATCAGGCGAGATATAAAACACTGTTGACCAAACTATATATCCATTTACCGTAGTCAAATTAGCATCAATATTAGTTCTTCAAAGTCACATGATACGTGAGTATATACGGTAATAAATTGTTTTTGGAAAAGGTAGAAATCACTTACAAATGTAAAGGATGATGTCAGACATATTGAAATTGAAGGCCAACAAAATCATGATTGGTTAGGGTGGAGAAAATAATATTCCCCACCCACAACCAAGGTATGACCTTAAAGAGAATACATTTTCTTTTGTTTGTGTAGATGTAGCCAGAACAAGGTTGACAATTTATGTAACAGCTTTCTACTGTTACTGATTAGGTGAGTTAAATTAGACAGAAAAAGTGAAAAAGGGTTTATTCGTCTCCTGTATGCAATTTTCTTCCATGGGTGGTGCAACTGGGGTCTTGTTTTTGCTTTTTATGTAGGGTAAGCATATTAAGAAGCTGACTAAAATATGGGTGGGGGTGGGTGGATACTGAAAACCAAGACGAAGATGGACATTTTGAAGATTCAAACAGATTTTTTCCTCAACCATCCTCTCGAAGATTAAAGCAACATTTAGATTCCTTTGTTCACAGGTCAGCAAAATGACAGACTGTAGAATTCAAGTTAGCACAGCAGATTCTCAAAAAAAATACTTCAATCCATACATGCCATTCACCAATGTATAAGCAGCAGCATGCTCCATGTTAATGAGACATGGGCCCTGTCAATAGCAGATTTGGTGGAATGACGGGGCCACAATATGTGGGCTGTGCGATGTATCCACTGAGGACAAGCTCAGATTGTACTTCAAGAAACTAAGCCTTGACAACATTGAGTTGCTGCTGCACAGTCATAGATTATACTGGGTTGGTCATGTTGAGTGTAGTGAGGGACCTATCAAATGGGGGTCTGTGTGGGGACAGTTGAGGGCAGCAGAGGAAGAGGACAGCCCAAGATGACTTGGGAGGATGTTTTTCATAAGGATGGGGAAAATTTGGCCTAGTACTTGCTGATGCTAGCGACAGATGTATGAGGAGAGGTAAACAGAGATCCTTTATCAAGCAGGACCCACCTTGCTTTGGGCAAGATTAATTCTGATCCAGCTTAAAAAAAACAACAAACACACAGCGATAATGATGAAGAATGGCTGAGCCAAGTCTTTGAAAGAAGCAAGACGAAAAAAAAGAAAACTATTAAACCTTAGATCAGTGGTTCTCAAATGGTGTGCCCTGGAAGATGTCTAGGTATGCCCTGGCATTCCAGAGACATATGTGTCCAAATATAAGAAATAAATATATTTACTTTATTATATTATGGTACCTGTCTCGTTGCAGATAGCCCTCGAGGAAAGCTTCAATATTAGGAGGCTTTTGTTTTGCTGTATCGAACTGGTAGGAGTTGCTGGTCTGTCCTCCACACCTAGTTCGAGAAAGTTGATTATTAAAAGATGTATTATGTAACATAAAATGATGACGAGAATTAGGATTGTTTATTTAAAAGTGGTCTTATTTATACTTTCATAGTAATTTATCATTTAGAATTTATCACTTATTTGTTTGAGCAAATGTAATAAATTAGTTACTTTATCATAAACATATCAATCGGGATAACTTATTCTAAACACAAGAATGAATAAACTTAAGGTATGTTTCATTTCATTTTATTTTTTATTGCATTATTTCTCTTCTGCAATATTTGATTCATTATTGCATTTTTCTGAAATTTGTACATAGGGCGTCTACAATTATTGGTAGGATTTCAAGTACACCCCGACTTCAAAGAGTTTGAGAACTACTGCCTTAGATTAACTTATTTCTTTATTTAAAGATTAATAAATGACAATATTTGACTGTTTCTACCACACAAAGTTAGTTTAAGCTGTTTAAGTTGTTGGTCGCTGTATCAGGAGATGAAAACAAAAGTAAATTATAAAGCTTGTCTGGCAAGTTGAATGTTAATGCTATTGGTGAGAGGAGAGGAAATTGATACACAAGGATAATTGTAATAGGGTGGGGGGGGGGGCAAATGAATTATTCCAAATATGCGGCAATTGAGTACATACAAAAAAATAAAAATATTCACACTTGTTCTGTGAATGAGGAAAAAGAAAAAGTCAAACAAAATGGAAAAATTAAAATTTTGACATTTTCTTTGCAAGATAAATATACTTAACTTTGGTCTTTTACAAGACAATTATGTAAAGAACAATTTTGTTTCTAGTTCTATCAAATGCAGAGGCATGCAAGTCGTTAAGCCTGACCGCTTAACACCAGTTCATTTTATACTAAAGGGAATATGTGGGAGTCTTTATTGCATAAATCATTACTATTGTTATTATACATAAATAAAATGTCAATAGATGTATATAAAGTAAACAATTATAGTGCCTACCAACAGATATAACAGTTCACTGACTAGAACTCAATTTCTATCAAGCAATCCAGCACGGTTTTAGTCCCTTCATTTTTAAGGGGGAAAAAAAAAAAAAATTTAAATTTAAACATCCAGTCATTTAATTAAAATTTACCATACAATTATAAATGGCTTTTCAAATAACGAGTGTACAAATTATTTACAAGACCAATAGCCAATGGTAGCTGTAAATATGAAGTGCTCTAGTTTGCAATTTGCTCGAGAACTTATTTGGAGAGAATAGATCAAAGATTGAAAAGGTTATCTTGTGGTTTTAATTATAAGCCAAGCAAGATAGTTTATGACAAGGGTCAATGAAGCTGTTAAATTGAATTTTAATACTTTACCAAAACAAAATTTGCCTGTACAGATAACAATATTTAAAATTTGACCAAAGGACAATTAAGAATCTAATTGTTTATAATTTGGTAATGTTCTCTATTGAGTTTAAGTTACTTGCCCAATAGAAATGAAGGAAAAATACCATTGGCCCTTGACATTTGTAAAGGTTAAAAGGGGGTGAAAACTTCAAATTTAACCTTTTTGACACACCCATTTCCTATTAAGGAAAGCGAGATGCCTGGGACTATCATTCTGGATTCTAGATAGATTTAAAGCATTTTAGAAATTCTTCATAAATATTACTTTTGTAACATTTAATACAGCATCACCCACCCAAAGGCCAACTCATTATTGAGATTTATATCAGAGTTAACATTTAATATCACCATACTTGCCTCCTTAAGTAATGGCACTAGAAATACCAATATCTTTAAAATTTTGTAATAAAACAGTTATATGTTTTTATACTAGAAACTGATATGTATATTACAAGGAAGGGTGTTAGATTATTGGAGAGACCAAGAATTCCCTCTTATGTTTTTTTTCACCTGGTCAGGAAAATATATATATATATATATATATATATATATATATATATATGAGTGGTACTCGCTTGGAAAAACCTTAGGTATTTTGGCTTGTGATTGAACAAACCAATGACCAAGAAAAAAATGAGGGATAAAAAAAGAAAAACAAAGAACTAAGAACATGAATATATTTATATAGGTGCGTGTGTGTGTGTGTGTGCGTGCGTGTGCGGATATATATATATATATATATATAAAAATGCAAGACTTCGGTAAATCGAATAGAGTTCTCTCAGTCACTGTGTGTTTATCTAAAAATAAATATGCTTAAATTCACCTTCTCTGCCGTGGGCCAACGGCTTCAGGGTAAAATTTCCGACTGACGCAAATTCAGCCGGTTTTCGATTCTAGCCACACTGATGAGCCGTGATACAGCGAAACAGTCTGTCTGTGGATGACACACACACATATATATATATATATATTAATATATATATATATATATATATATATATATATAATATGGAGAAAACAACTGAAAAGTTGCAAATTAAAAAAAATAAAAATATTCATACAATTGCTATATATATATATATATATATATATATGGTGGCAATAAAGTCACTATACAGTTACTTATAATAAAAAAAGCAAAGCATTGAAATAAGTGGCTTGCAGTTCGAACAGTATCGGCAATTAATTTACTACTGTTTAGCATAGCATTTTGTTATTAACGGAAGCATTTTAATAATAAATTTCTGGACTGTTGGTTAATTGCTTTGTCTTAATTGTTATTGTAAGTCACTGTGTTGAGTGACTTCGTTGCCTGTGTGTGTGCATGTGTATATATGAAGAATATAGTTTTAAGGTGTGCTATATTTATGGTATAAAGTACTCAATATCAAAGATAGACCGTATGTAAATATAAAAGTGAACATTGAAGTCAACACTCAATGGCGACAGTGTTTCAGGGTTAAGCGTAATCTTCAGGCCTCTCACCAGTGGATGTTGGCTTCAATGTTCATTCCTACACTTACATACGCTCCATCTTAGATACTGACCACCTTCTTGAGCACAATCTAAGAGAATTAAGAATGAACACTAAATCTTGGGTTAATACATCAGCCCATATGACGGTCAACCCTTCAGCAGGTCCCCGTGTGCATTTGTTTGCAAATCCTGTGCAGGATTGTTGTCTCATGAAACGAACATAAAAACTGAACTGAAAGACACTCATGCATCGAACATGTCATTTGGGTGTGTGTGTATGTCGGGGGTTAATCCATCATTATTATATATATGAGCCAGGTACTGCCTGGATTTCGCCATGCAGGATCGTCGGGAGGAGTTGGTGAGGAGGAAATCTGTTGATGAAATCATGGCTAAAACCTAAAATTAGCATAATTTTTAGGTTTCGGCAGTAATTTTATCAGTGAATCTGTCCCTTGTTGGTTTCTCTTTGGCCGGTTCATCCTGATGATCCCATTGTGGTGAAACCTTGGTAGGTTGTGCCTGGCTCATTAGGATTTGTTTTTTTTGTTTTTTTTTACTTTTGCTCTACTTCGTGTAGTGAGCACTCTTTGTTTTAACTTATTACTTGCTGGAGGGAGGCTTTGAACCAGAGATTTAAGGTACTGAACGATTTTTCACCCACCCTTTTCTGAGGTTTTTGGTGTTTTTTTTTGTTTTTTTTATACATTCCCCGGATGCCAATTTATTTGAAAATTGTGTTATCCAGTTTTTTTTTCACCCATTAAGTTTAAATAGATTTACACACACATTATATATATATATATATATATATATATATAGTCAGGAGGAAAAACAACTATTTTAAGCCAATTTGTTGTGTACTCAGAGTGATTTTATAAACGGCAAATGTAATTATTTTGTTGCACGTGTTTGTAGGCACAAGTGAGGATGTCATTGGTTTGCCAAGGCTTTTAACTTTGATAACGTTCATGAATATCCATGAGGTGAATGAAAAGAAAGTCAAAACACATGGAGGACAAAAAGTGCCATAATTCAAAGTCTGATAAGACAAAAGTTAACGAGTAATATTCAAGAAATATTTTTAAACATATATGTATATATAATTTTCAAACATAACAGACAATGAAAGTGTTTTACCATGAGCCATTCCAAGTGTCGTATAATGGTTTAGTTTCAAGAGAAAAATATATATATAATATATATATATATATATATATATTTTTTTTTTTATATATATATCATCCATGTAAACAAAAACAGACTATCATCAATTTCTTGTTTGTGTATTGCTTAATATATTGTGTAATTGTCATCTTTGATAATGGCTTATGTAAACCGAAAGCTTAGATTGGATTTAAAAAAAAAAAAAAAAAAAAAAAAAAAAAAATCAATATTGTGATTTTCTTTCTTCGTTTAATGCTAATGTTATTAAGCTTATCAGACAATATGAAAAAAATTGTCTATATTGTTTAATGAAACATGTATGAATATATATCTCTCATCAGGCCATGATAACTACATTCAAAAATGAAAGATTCCATTTGGTGCTGACTTCGGTGCCCACCCACACGCACACCCTTATATATATATAAAAAAATATATAATTCTATAGTGTGCTATATTTGTGGATTAAAGTGCTCAGTATCTAAGATGGAGCATGTGCAAGCATAGAAAACATTGAAGTCAACATCCACTGGTGAGAGGCCTGAAGATTACGCTTAACCCTGAAACACTGTCGCCTTTGAGTGTTGACTTCAATGTTCACTTTTATATTTACATACGGTCTATCTTTGATATTGAGTACTTTATACCATAAATATAGCACACCTTAAAACTATATATATATATATATATATATATATATATATATATATGAGAGATTTTATGTCCCAAGCAAAGTGATAATGTCACTGAAAGGCAAGGAATAACTGAGGGTGAAAGTAAACAAGACTTTAGAGAAGGGACTGGAAAAGAGACAAACGACCGGTACTGTTTGAAAGACTAGAGGAGGATTGTGAGCTGTGGGGGCTGATAAGTGACTATCTACTCCTATTGAGGAAAAATATATAAATAGTAAATACAATTTCAGAGTTCAGGTGGAGAGGTTAGAAGTAGACTTTAGAGAAGGGACTGGAAACACAATCCTAAACAGGGAACAAGGTATAAATATCTGTTCAAAAGATGGGGGAAGGAGAGTGAACCAGACAAAATTATCTACACCTATTAATATATATGATCCGTCTGAAGATTGTGTGTTATTCAGTCTACGACTAATGCCATTCTTTAATATGAATTAAAGTCATCAAGTATTTTTGCTGTGTTTAGGTAATCTAGGCATTCAGTACTTTACGAAGTAGGCAGGTGTTTGCTCTTAGCACCCCCCCTTTTATTTTTATTGCTGTCCTTGTTCAAGATTTTATTTTGTTAAAGGATATTTAAGTCTTTTGGCAAGTAATCTGTTACTTCCACATTCCATTTTCCTTACATACATAAAAATACTTGTTATTAATTTAATATATGTAAAATTATAGAATTTAACATCAAGGTGAACAAAATAGCTGCCAATATTTGACTAGAGCAATAATTATTGAATCAGATATAATAAAGTTTAATACTTATCGATATCAACTCAGACTTTTGTAATTCTCAATCAATACTAGTCAGAACTTATCAAAGTTGAGTATTGGTTGAGAAGACTCAGTGTTGACATTGATGTCTTGGACTTGCTGGTTTTTTGTGTGTGTATGTATGTGTGTGTGTGTATACGTATATAGTGTATTTAGGCAGCAATCCTTCATTCATGCTAGTTTCATTAAATATGACGGACAAGGTGCTTTGATTACGTTTTTTTTTTATATAATTTCTCATATGATCTTACAATTTTTTTTCTTTTCAGTACATAAATAATACAAAAACTGTCCAAATGTTTTATTTTTCTGAGCACTTTCAGCTATACATTTAGCCATTTTCAAGGATGGAATATATTTACTGTTAATATATATATATATATATATATATATATATATATATATATATATATATATATGCACACACACACAGAGAAAGCAATTGCTTTATTGTAGAAATAAGTAGTTGGATCCTGGGGACTAAAAATTATTAGACAAGAGAAACTTGAGGACGAACATGGGATAGATGTAGATGACCTCTGAGGTGATTAAGATCAACACAAGTCAATTTAGGGTAAAAAATGCTATTTTAAACAAGGTGGGGATAGGAGTTTAATATAGCCTAGAAAAACATTTCTCAACTGTGCAAGCTGTGGTGGCTGATGATGATAGCTCTGATTCCTATGGTCATAAATGAATCCTGAGGCTTTTTCGTTGTGTTGAACTTTTAAACTTTACCTTTCTCTGCCATAATGTATTAGATATCTAATTAGAACTTTGCCACATTCTACGTTACAAAAATTTTGAAATTTTTTTTCAAGTGTTTCTATAGAAAGCTAAACTTTCTCAATAAGAAAGGTATGTTCAAAACAACAATCCTTATAATTCAAGGACTTTCAATTTCCAGTAAGACTCAGATTTGCAAGAACAAGGCTCAGGGTCATTGATCGGGCCTGTTGGTTGACCAGAGAATATTACACAACTTTGCTCAGCTTTACACCAATTCATGTGCGCAACCTAATAATAATGGGTTTATTCTAGCAGAATAACACTGATTACCAAAGTTATTCAAAATTGTCTTGGAAGAGAATGTCTGGTGAATAGTTTGGCCACCAGACACATGAGCTTAACCAAACTTTTATGATACATTGTGCAGAGGTCGAGTTGCATACAAGTACATATGCCTACAAATATCAGAACTATAGACAACTAATAAAATGTCCTGACGCAACCTACTTCAAGAGGTCTCCTCATTACTTTGCTGAGCTAGAGAGGAGCCCACACAATACGCAGACCCTACCTGCATTACCTTTGGGCTGTGGATTCGGAGTCAGAAGAAATTAAGGGGTCACTGGAACCGGAAAAACTATACTGACTCCAACCCCAGTTGAATTTACACTTTATGTAAAAAGTCTTACATTACAGAATTTTTATTTTTATTTATTTCCTTTAAAGAAATTCATCACGACTTTTTTTTTAAAGTCATTTTTTTTTTTTTTGCTGTTATTTCGTATTTACCATATTTATATATGTAAAAAAAAAAATCTTACACTATAGAATTTTTATTTTTGAGATGTCTTTTATATCCTGCAAAAGATTATATTTCAACTTCTGTTATCAAGTAGCTTTATTTTTGTTCTATACTTATTTGCAAAGGATAGATAGGTAGATAGGTAGGTAGGTAGTCTTACATTATAGCATTTTTATTGTTATTTCTTCTATATCCTTTAAGATTTTGTCTCTAATTCTGTTAGAAAATCTTGAATGAATAGGTATGATATAAAAGCCACAATATCTTTATTCTTTGATATAAACCAGTTCTAATGATATAGGCCTATTCAAGTTAGGCATTATGAGATTTGTAGGCCAGAATCACTTAATTACATAAAGAGGAGTTAGAGTCAAAGATTTTGTGTTCAGACTCCACAGCCCTGGGTACATCAACATGTGTATCACACAAATTGTTTTACCACCAAAATGGCAGTATGTGCACACACAAAATAAGCAAATAAAATAAAAATACAGTTAAAAATGTTGGTGAAAACATGAATATTACTGTGAAGCCACAATTAAAAAAAAAAGAAAAAAAACAAACAAAAAAAAAAGAAAAAAAACTCCCAAACTCTTCAAGAACAATGAGCTTTTGTCTAGCTGTGCCTTCTTCCCCACCACAATCGCCATTGCAACATGGCTGAAGCACATACTTCAGTCATTTTCTCACTGACGTGGCTTCCCACTGTCTTTTCTACAAATATTTTCACGGTAATTGCTCTGATGAACTTTTTCTCTAGCGCCTCAATTTTGTGAATTTAGGTGTGCTACTCGATTGGCATTTCGGTCCCACCCCTTTCACTGCCGAAATAATTAAATGCAAGCGCCACTTCTACTCCAACAGTTTCTTTTCTTGCACTTCCTGTCAGTAGAACTCCCTTCCTCTTACTTGCTTCCCTGATAACTATAATCATCAAAATTTTAAATGCAATATTAATTGCCATCTTTTGTCTTCTTGAATCCCGTTTATCTTTTACCCACCCCACTTCTGTCTTTTCTCTCACTCTCTGCAACCTCCTGTGTGCTAGTGGCAATCATGCCTTGCTTGGGGTGAAATGATTATTAGAAATAAAGAAAAAAAAAAAAAATGAAGAAATTGCAACAAATATATATATATATATATATATAAAAAAAAGCAGTGAAAGTTGATCTACTGACCTCAAAATTAGTATTTCAATGACTAAACATCAAAATACTGATATTGGGAAGTAGGTAATATATATATTTCAGAATCGTGGTCCCAACATAGGTCAATATCAATCAGCTGAATGTCTTCCACAAAAGTTGTCTCCATACAATCTAGGACTATACTTTTGACGATGGGGTGTCCAATGCAACAATAGTAGAATAGAGAACTTCCTGATAGTCACAACTTCGCTGGACTGGTCACACTGCAAGGATGAGTGACGACAGAATACCTAAGATCCTCATGCATAGTCATCTTGATAGTGGACAAAGAAGTGTTGGATGGCTGTGGCTCAGGTATGAAGACAAGCTAAAGAGTGTGACCCGCTCATCTGTCAGTGTGCCTCATACTAACTTTGAGCGAGTTGCCCTGGATGGAAATAACTGGAGATATTTGTGTCAGGGTGGTAGCAGAAATTTTGAAATCAGTTGTATTGACTGTTAAGAGATGAAAGACGGCGGTGAAAAGCATAAGCACGTGTTCCTGTTGCTATGTCCCGAGGTCCTCACTGTTGTACAATATGTGAACTTGTATGCAAGTCACTAGCAGGACTTAAGTGTCACATACGACACAAACAAAAACGGAATGAGGTTGTCAGATCCTCATACGTTGAAATCAACAGGTGAGTCCGTCATCAGTTTTTCTATCAAATTATATTGCCAAGTTCAATACCTGGCCACAGCAGAGGTGAACAAAAACTTGGCGAGTTGAATTCTTAATGGGAAATAACTGAAACAGATATCCTGAAGAGGCATGGCACAGGGAACTGGAACAATCTACCTTGATGGATGAAATAAAGGGTTCAGTT
>OZ038479.1:141524281-141544281 GCA_964036315.1 Acanthosepion esculentum | reverse complement strand
CCGTACTTGATCTATAGAGAAACATTACTTAGGGCTCAATGGGTTTTGCTTACTCCAACACCTGTGACAATGTCAAGGGAACCAGGCAATTTTTGTCTAACTGACATTATAGGCCAAATGCTGCATCTCATTTTTATGAGAGAACAATTATTATTAGATACAATTATTGCTCTAATTACTATTATATTGAAAAGTTTCAATATATTAGCAGAGGAAAATTATTTTCACTAGTATCAGCCCACATCTTAAAAGATTACCTACAAATTAGAAAATGTAGCATTGTAAGAAAAAAAAAAAAAAAAAAAAAAAAAACAGAAAACAATGAATTGTTTTTTTTTGTTTTATTATAGGTATTAATGGTCACCTGAAATTAGTTTCTTTCAGGTGAAAATTACAAGAGTTGGTTTGAAAATGGTAATCAATAGCAGTAATAGAAATGCATTATGAAAAATTAATTTTAAAGATTTTTATAAATTTCATGGCACTGGATGCTCGGTTAATTAATATCGAATGTTTTTCTTATGAGGAAACGATGCTGATGATGATTATTGTAATGGTAAAAATTATGAGGATAATTCATAAAAATTAAAAAAAAAAGAAAACAAAAAAACTACTAGTTAAATAAAATGTCATCTTCATTCAAAGCGTAGGCGATCATGGCTCCACTACAGATCCTTCCATTCTGTAAACCACCGTGAATTATTGGGGTGATTCAACGGGGGTCTGAATTTAAATTTATCAGAGTTAAAATAGCAGCCCCGCCCTAATACTGAAGAATGGAGACAGGTTTATGACTTTCCCAAGGACATCAGCACAAAGCAAACGCAACACGACCGACTGAAATTTGAACTCCGGTTTACTGAATCCATTTTCCGTACTGAATTGTTACTCCACCTACACATTGTTAGGTTTTTTAATATAAAAAAAAAAGAAAAAAAAAAAAAAAAAAAGCAGTTATAAATGTTTAGAAGACACAGGCACTTAAAAAAACTAGTTAGAAATTACGGTGAGTGGATCTACTCTACTGTAATTTTTAAAAATTATTAATAAAATAGAAAAGAGTGAGAAATTCCCACAAACCATCTTTGAACTAAAAATATGGAGAGAGAGAGAGTAAGAGTATAAAAAAAGGTAGATTTATTCAATTGTTGTAGGAAAAAAAACAAAACACACAAAACCTTTAAATATCGAAGTAGTAAAAAGGATAAGCTAAAAATAGAATTAAAAAAAAAATTTTCCACCTACACATTTTTGCGGTTATCAACATGTGATCTCATTTTGAGGCAGGTTTTCATTTTTTTTTTTCCTCATACGTTCTCAACTAATTTACTTCCCTGCTCATTATTATTACCAAAACCACAAAGGTATATATCTATAATCGAAGGCGATCGGATTAACAAGCTTTTGTTTTGTTAACAACATTATAAAAAAAAAACAATTATCGTTCTAAACTAAAGAATTCACAAGAAGACCACTGAGCCTTTCTTGGGTTAGTTTAAAAATGTTCTCCCAACCATATTCGTTATAAAACGGGTGAATTGTAATTGACACTAGGGACAATCCAACAACAACAAAAAAAAATCCAACCTTTTAATTTAAATTTTATTTTTAGGCTATAAAAAGTTAGGACTTGAGAACCAAGACAAAATATTTTGCACCCAATGACCCCGATAATTTTGTTCCGTGAAAAAAAATCTACAAAATTATTACAGGTGGTCAGTAATCATCAAGGCTAAAATAAGAAGTGTCAGAAATACACTGTAAGCAGGTAGAAAAACGAACGAGTCCTTTTTTGTTTTGTTTTATAAATGAATTAAAATTATAATTTATTTACAAATTTTACAGTTTACAGTACTCCAAATTATTTTTAGGTATTTACCTTGCCACAAATTCCCATGATATGGAAACTTATTTAATTTCTTTTTAAAAATCATTTTTCTTTGAAAAGATGGTTTTTAAAAAGTAATTCACAACATTTTTTAAAAAATAAATCACATCTGGTGTCTATTACTAAAAATGGCGGTTTTATTAACATATAACACAAAAAGGGAATAATAATAATAATAAAATAAAATTTTCTTACCGATTTTTCAATAATATATCAAGCAGCAGGTGTAAAAAGGATCTGGAATGTAGAAGTAATTATTTAATTCAATAGTGGTTTTTGGTACGTTAATATAGCAGCTTATATAATATAGCTTTATTATTATTATTTTTACTCCAACAAAAAAAATGTTAAGTTTTATTAGAAAAGTTATAAGTAGAAAATGGATTTAAAGATTAAAGAAAAATTTAAAAACAAAAAATAAGGAAGAGTTTAAAAAGAAAGGAAAATGCCCCCCCCCAAATCAAATGATTTCATTATGTGTACTAATGTTAATTAATATATTTTAAATTTAAGAGTAAAAAGAAAATCTTTTTTTTTGTATCTGGTTGTCAAATAATGTAAAATTAAAAACAATTTGTAAAAATAAGATTTATTCAGATTTTTAAAAAAATCTATTTAAATATTAATTTTTTTTAAAATAAAATAGGATAAATTTCCAATTGAATTCCTAAAATTAAAAACATGTTTTACACAAAAATGTGACTTTAAAAAAAAAAAAAAATCTTAGAAGGGAAAAAAAAAAAAAAAAAAAAATGTCACAAATAGAAACAAATATCAAATTAAAAGACATTTTTTGGTAGTCTTTCTAATTTCTTAAATAAAATTTAATGTTTTCTTTACTTTTATTTAAGTAAATTTTTTAAATAAAAGAAAATATATTTGCCGATCCTAAAATGAGGGACAGTTTTAAATTTTAAATTTATTATTATTAATAATTATTAAATAAAGTACATATAAAAATTGACCAGAAATGAAACTGTCTTTGCATGTCGCTAATAAAAAAAAAAAAAAAAAAAAGAAATTACCAAGTTCAGATATAAGAAAATGTTTTAATTCTTTTTATAATAATGACAGTTTTTTTTAATTTTATTTTCTTTCAATTGGTAGATAAAAAAATGTTTAGTAGTTTGAAAGATTCCTTCTTCTTATGAGTCAACAAAAACGAGTAAAAAAAAAGAAGACATTTACAACCTTATTGTGTGTCAGGAAAACAAAAGAGAAAGACTGGAAAATAATGTCGAAGACAGAGTAACGTCTACACATCAAATTCTGATTATAATAAACAAAAATAAATATAATTTAATAATAATAAAAACTCATTAAGTAAAAGACTTACCAAAATACTGTGCTTCCAAAAAAACAGCTTATTGATATCCACTACCGGAAGTGACGTAAAAACCGGAAATTACACGCCACAAATCATATGACCAGCCAACTTCCTGTAGTAACAAGTCAAAAAATAGCATCTTTATATCCTATTTTTATAGAACTATAAATAAATAAATATATACAAAAATAATAATTGTTAAAAAATAAAAATAATTATTTTTTTAAAATGATTCGTGAGTCTTATCAATAAATCAAAATTTCATATGACCAATGAAATAATTTAAAAAAAAAAAGAAATTAGATTCGTCTTCACACGAAATTAAACACAAGGTCAGGTTTAAAATAAATGTAGGTAGAGACACAAGGATTATCAAGTTTAAGCAGCGATCAGGGAATACCCAGATCGTAGTTCAATGTCTATGTGCATCTGGGAAAACCGTTAGCCTGGAACATATCATTATTTGTGGGGTCGGCAGAAACAGGAAAATCCTGTGTCTCCACAAACACACACACACACACACACACATACACACACAAATTGACATGATTATTTTTCCTTGTTATTAATTGCGTTCACCCCATCCAAGGCATTAAAGCCACTAAGACACAAAGGGTTCTTGTGTGTGGAAGTATTAGAAAACAGAAACATTACTAAGGAGTACAAACATAACTTATTTTGCTGTCTCCAATGATAAAATATCCTGCTGTCATCCAAAAGAAAATGAAATGGAACATTAAAAATGGCAAAATTTATAAAACTAGAAAATTTGAAATTGTTCAATTAAGTTATTTTTATTTTTTTTATAAAATTTCACCTCAAGCAAGGTGATAAAGCCACTAAGATGCAAGGGGGTTACTGAGTTTGAAGGAATCTTGGCCAAAAATATTAAGCAGAAAGGATGATAAAGAACATAAATTAAGGAGACATAAAATGATGACATTGATATTAACTTTAAATTTTTGAAGATTAATGCTGACCAGAAAGCAAGATGTCTGAAGAGGGTTTGACAACTGAGAAGTGTAAGGGAAGAAACTTAATAATTTAAAATTAAAGATTAGATTATACTAAAAACTGATACAAAATTGGACCTTGCATATCCAAATTACCATACTGGAAGGGAGAACTCATTTTTTTTTTGTATTTGGATACTCACAAAGAAATATAACCGGCTTGATCAGTTTTTATAATTTATGGGACTGATGATGATGATGATTAGTGTTAAATGAAAAAAACATCAATCACCATTATTATCCCTGGTGCTATAGCAGGGTGGTCAGCACCCCCATATATTTTCTGTTGAGAACTAATCATTGTCATCAGTCTCATAACAGGGTGTGTTCCTAGGATTGCTGTGCCACTGAGCACCTGGCCAATTTCCCCCCACATATCTGCATTGAAAACCATTGAGGTATTCATTTGTTGTGAGTACAAAATAATAATAATAATAATAATAATAATAATAACTCCCTTTATCCATTCCCTTCAAATTCAGTTGAAAAGTTGATGGAAAAGATGAAAAGAAATTCATGAGCCTATGTGAAATTTTCTTTGGATGAATGAAAACATTGCCCTCTGGCAAGCTGAGAAAAGACAGAAATAAATTTGCAAGCCTATGTGAAATTTCTTTTGGACCGATGAAATACTTGTTTTCATAGAAATTAGTCATTGAACCAAGCAAAAGAAAGAAAAGAAAATTGTGAGCCTATGTGAAATCCTTTTTGATATAAAATGAAGAAAAAATAAAATCAACAAGAGAAGAGTGCCTGAAGTCATGTGAAAAGTTTCATTTCTGTTCACTGCATTCAGCTTGAAATTTTCGCCAGTGTCAAATTACTCACCAATTATATTATTGACCTTAATCAAGCACTTGGCACTTCAAAGACCTTTATTTTAACAATCCAAGAAAGCTAAATATTTCAAACTATCTTTCTTCATCTACTTTTGAATGTATGCAACCATATATCCCTTCTGTGAACAACTCTCTTACCTTTGTTTTTAAACATTTTTTTAAATATTATTTTGTGTCAGATCATTTCATCTGTTGTATGAACATTTCCTCTTGCATATCCAAAGTACCATTACCTCTTCATGACAATTCATTAAAACTACAGACTTCGAAAAAATCTGATTTATTTTCCTGAAGTGAGCTACTGACACAATTCCAAGCATGTAAATTTGTAAATAATTTCCTTATCTTGTTTTGTTAAAATCAAACTGTGTGTTTTCTTTGTCACTATCAGAGCCACTATTAACCTTCTTGGCATGAGTAAAGCAACTGTTCATTTTAACACTGAAGGTCCACATCACTATTCATTCAGGCATTTGCTTTTTTCTGCCTACATTTATCGACATTACAAATTAAATTAAGCACAAATGACTATAAAAGGATGAAAAATGTTTGCAGTTTTTGACATCCAATCACAGGAGAGAATGAAATATACATCAGAAAGAATTTTCAATGAAATTATGTAATTTTAATGTTTATATTGTTGCAAGTGAATGTCAGGTCATTCTACCAGTGCTCATCTAGTGTGGTATTATGCAACACAGTATTACCTGTCAAATGGTTCAGTCATCAGTGACTAAAGTGGTTCCCTGTCAGGATATTCAGTTGAGAGAATGGCTAGACATCCAGCAGAATTTAAAGCAAGACCTGCCAATTGGTGAATAAAACTTCTTGTGGGGTCAATAGCTATCTGGCACTTACACTGGGGCTCCATAGCTATGGATTCAGCCATAGTGGTGATGACATGGCATCACTCGATGGAGGGCTGCCAAGATCAAATCAACAGACATGTATTTATGACCAGGTTGAGCTTTTGAGTTGGAGGCCATTAGCTGTGATTTGACCTGGAGAAGGATGGACTCTAGTCTGATTGGGGCCACTGGACAGGGATTTGTGACAACATATGCTTTTTTCTACCTACATTTACATACATTACAAATTAAACTAAATGCAACTATTAAAGGATGAAAAGTTTTTGCAGATTTTGACGTCATTCTGGGGTCTTTTTTTTTTCCAAATCCGTGAATTTGTCTTGAAAAAGCCCCTATAACATTCACTATTTTTTATCCATGATGTTGAAGAGATTTACTTGCATCCCACCCCAGTCAGGTTATGACACAAGGTCAGTTTTTAACATGGGGACCCGAGTGTTTTCACTCGGGCTGCTAGTCTTAGCTGGTCATAGCTTGTCCAAGCTGGCCAGAGCTGGTCTTGGCTTAACATAGCTGGTCCAAGCTAGCTGTAACCGTGATACCATCAACACAGGGACGGATCCTTGGGCCAAAATGTGTTAAAATTATTCAACATTTTTACTAGAAAAATTTCAAGTTGATGTGAAAAATTGCTGCAAAACTTTTTTGATTTATTTAAGATGGAATGGTCTATTATGACATGTCTCTAATTTGTATTTAGATACATTGGATTTATTTTCAATTTTTCTAGTTGAATTGTTTGCCTATATTGGATATGATACATTGTTGTACATAATTAGGTTACAATAAAATTTTGTATGAATACTACCTTATTAAAATTGAGGTAGTAGAGTGGGTGTGCCCATATCTTAGAAAGGTAGGACCCATGAGACTGTTGCACCAGCTCTGATTGCAAGTAGGCCTGGTGGAATGCATCACTCACAGCCAATGTCATCCAACTTGAAGGTTTTTTGGGGTCATAGAAACATGGCCATAGATTCCATTGAGGAAACCCTCCTTCCCAGTCACTGACTTTAATCGAGGAAGCCAGTTAAGCAGTGTTATCATTTCACTGACTTCATCCATAGCTATGGCGTTCCGTCTACCCTCATTGTGCTAAAATTTATGATGTAGCTGCTTACTTTTAACATCGTAGGACTTTTTAATATTGCCAGGTATCTAGCGATCCTAATTAGAAAAGTCTGGTAGAGAAACTGGTTTAGTGTCTGAAAAGTAAAGTGACTAAATTTGTCTTCTTCGTCGTCTCAATCATTATGGTCAGTAATTTTCAAAATAAATCTGACATTTTCCATTTTTTTGTCCCTTGAAACTTCTAAAACTTTCATGTAAGTTAAATATGAGGAAAGTTTCTATAGGTCTCATTCCAAAAATAAGTACAAGTGAAAAGTCGAAACAAAAATTTTTGCAGCAGGATAATGTATCTGTCTATATTTCTGAGATGACGTATTATGTACACTATTTACATTATTCGGACTATTGTCTTCATCTTTGTCGTCATATTTATGACAACGTTTTGGCCGTTGTATGCTCCGGCCTTCTTCAGGTGTTTGGAATGTCGAACTGAACCCTTTATTTCGCTCACTGGGGTGGACTGTTCTAGTTCCACGTGCCATGCTTAATGGATGTCAGTTATCAGTTATCTCCTGTTAATTCCCCTCTGAAAGTTCTCCACTGCCTTAGCCAGGTATTGAACTTACAATCTTTGTGTCCTGTCACTGGATCTAACTAATGCCTTTATCCACTGTGTCAAGGACACATGGCACAGTGGATAAAGGCGTTAGTTAGATCCAGTGACAGGACCCAAAGAGTGTGAGTTCAGTGGAGAACTTTCAGAGAGAAATTAACAGGAGATAACTGATAACTGACATCCATTAAACATGGCACGTGGAACTAGAACAGTCTACTCCAGGATAATGGTGCTAAAAATGTTCATTTGAGAAGAGGATCAGTTAAAAAATATAGAATCAGGAATTTTAAAGCATTATATCTGGTTGAACACCTTCCTGCCATGATGTAGGCTTTAATTTTAAGATCAAAGGTAGCCTCCCTCATTCTTAATATCTGATTTAGCCTTCTCTAATTTTAAATATTTGATGTAACCCTCTACATTTGACATCAGATGTAGCCTCCCTCTTTTTTAACATCTGATTTTGTCCTGCTTTTTTATTTTGTGGCACCATATTTGAACATGTGATCTCTGCCAATTCCAGTTTTCCACCAGACAAATGCTGATTCTACTGCAATGATAACAAAGACTATAGAAAAGAATAAATTTGCTGAGAATAAAAAGTTTACTGTGTCATTCTAAACTGGGCCAGCTTCTCCTCTTATAAAGACTCACAGTTGTATGAGAAATTTAAGCACTTTAATTAGTTTCTGGTCATTTTCTTCTAAATTTTGCAAGAATTAATTGAAATGCTCAGAAAATATTAATTAGCAATTTTAATTTAGTACTTAATGAATTCCTCTTTTCGAGTTGGTTTACAGAATCTCTTCATAGTAGTCTAATAAAAATGCATGAAATAAAGTTTTAATAATATTTAAAAAAAAATGCCATAACCTTTCAGAACATAATTGATCATGACTCTCCACAGCTTCCTTTCCTTTTTATCTCCATGCATTCTTGGAAAGTTAATAGGTAATTTTCTGTTGCCTTCTCCGTAATTTGAAATCCAAACTTTTCCTTCTTTAGACTACAGTATATTTCCACGTATAAGACAAGGCCTATAGATAAGATGAGACCTATAGATAAGACAAGGCCTATAGATAAGATGAGACCTATAGATAAGACAAGGCCTATAGATGAGACCTATAGATAAGACAAGGCCTATAGATAAGATGAGACCTATAGATAAGACAAGGCCTATAGATGAGACCTATAGATAAGACAAGGCCTATAGATGAGACCTATAGATAAGACAAGGCATATAGATGAGACCTATAGATAAGACAAGGCCTATAGATAAGATGAGACCTATAGATAAGACAAGGCCTATAGATGAGACCTATAGATAAGGCAAGGCCTATAGATGAGACCTATAGATAAGACAAGGCCTATAGATGAGACCTATAGATAAGACAAGGCCTATAGATGAGACAAGGCTTATTACTGGGATCCATATGATGAAACGGTAAATGACGATGTTTATGATGAGCTCTTTGCATCAGACAGTGATGATTATCATAATTTTGAAGGGTTTTAATTATGTATGCAAATGTCTTGTGTTTTTTGTTCTGATAAAGATTTTATGGCATCTTAAATATTTTGCTGTTCAAAGAAATAGCATATAATGTATATTACTGAAAAAGGAAGTTTGTGTGGTTGTTATTTAACACGACAATGATAATGAAATTTAATTTTAAATATAGATTGTATGTTATCCTAAATGTTGTTAGTTAACACTGCTACAAGAAATAACACTTCTTAAGAAATCTAGAGGGTGTCCACTTAGGAATACATGGTGCCGTAATCTTGGATGTGTGGATGGTATGGTTACGGCCATATCACAGTGAAAAACGAAAGTTAACCAACGTCGAGCCAGGTCAGTATCTCAATGGGTGACCGCTTGTGACGACCAGGTGCTGTAAACTTGGATGTGCTGGTGGTATGTCTTATGTGCATATCACGTTGAAAGACCAAAGTTAAGCAACGTCGTGCCTGGTCAGTACCTAGATGGGTGGCAGCTTTGGAATACCATGTGCCGTAAGCTTGGATGTGTGGATGGTGTAATGGATAACAGCTCAGAATTGGAGATCAGAGATCTGAGTTCCAATTCCAGTTGGGTTCGTTATATTCACTTACATGCAAATAGCCTTAGGAAAGGTAAGAAACCACCTATTTCCGCCCTGTTAGTAGGATTTGTATAAGTAAATAATTATTATCTCAAAAAAATTCTTACAATTTAAAAATATATTCTGATTTTAAATAACCTACAAAAGGTTGATAAACCGTAAAAATTAATCAATATTTTAAGAAAAATATGATGTGTAAAAAAAATAAAAAATACTATTAATCTTTTATTATAAATATTTTTATGGTAATTGTTCTGAAGAATTTTGAATGCTACAAATTTATGAATGTAAATGCAATACTAGATTGGCAGCTAGGTTTCATCACTGTACAGCTGAAATAACTAGATGTAATTGTAGTAAAAACAGAACCGGTGAATAAACTTATACCAAAGCTTTATTGCATTTTACTTTGACTACTTGTCTACTGACAGATTATACAGGGTGCTTTTTATACCTCCTAGATTATTAGAGGTTGTAACAAATGATTTATCAGTACAGTAACCATAAGTTCTATGCTAACAGTTTCTTCTGTTGCATTTTTCACCAATGGAAATCTCTCCTGGCTTTGGTTACAACTCTATAGCACTAGTCTATATTCTCTGATGATGGATTGTCTTTAAGACCTATAGCATTCATTTTACTTTTAGCTGTTGATCTAAGAAAATGGTTGTATGTAGAAGATAATGTAGACTTTTGTGAATGTAAGAATATGAGAGTCTCAATCTAATAAGGCTATTTTAAGAAGATCACTTTTCTGGTTAATATTTTGACATTGTAGCATCTTGTAGTGTTGTATGAAACTAACCCTAACATAATCATGTAGGCATTTTAGGAGACACATGTGTTTATCTCTCAACACATGCACCTGCCCACAACAAGCAAAATGATTTCATTTGATTTGTTTGTTTAACTGGATATCAGTTCCTTATGGGTCATTTAATGCTAAAATTTAATTTTTCTTGAGAGCTTTAAAGTAATAAAAATGTGATATATGTTATTCTGCTTTCACAATTGAATACATGGTAGATAATACTCAGCTTTTGTGCATAGACATGTTTGTGTGGACTTAATTACTAAAGGTGGTGATATGTGTGTTTTATGTTGTAGTTTTGTTGGAGTTATATTTTGGAATACAATTTGATTTCTTTAAGAAATTGTAGGACATTATATGGATTAATGTCATGAAAGTGTTCTTTCATATTGGTTGATTTTGTTTAGAGGCATATCAACACCTCTGTGGGTTATTTAATGCCGAAATCTAAATAATTTGAATACAATTTTATGGCTACAATTAAATATATTTTGTATAATTGTATGCCTTCAACTACAGATAAAATGTATTGTTGTTATTTTTTACTATAAGTATCTATTGTTGGTCATTTTTTATATAAAATAGTATTTTTGGTATTTTTATTATAAAAAATTTTTTTATACTGTTTTGTTTTTCACTAATTGTCCATAGCTAGGACCCTAACAAGTGCTACCACCATGGGTCAGGGTGGATCTTGGAACAACAGCAATTAAGAGGTGCTTCCACATTCCCCAAAATCTTCAATTCCCAATCAGAGGCCTTGCTGCCAGTGGTAGTTTATCGTCATATCCAGGACTAGTGAGCAAAATGAAGTTTTATATAGCATAATATATTTAAGAAGGAAAGAATGATTAAGTTCAAATTTTCAAGATTTCAAAGCCAAAAGTCTTTATGCAAGCAAAAAGTCCTGTGTAAAAAATTCAGATATAACTACAATATATTTGTAAATGAACAATAGGAATAAAGACAAAACGAAAACTTATCTTAGCCAATGGGTTTTGTCCTCTGACAGACTTTATCAAGGCAAATGTAAAGATTTTATTTAGCAACAAGTATTTATAAAGAAAAGTAAAAATTTTGTTAAGGTCTCAAAATTTTTTAATTTAATAGACACGCATAAATATTCATCAGGTTAGCTGAAAAGTTTCGATAAATTATGGAAGACGCTAAGTGATGTGATTTAATGTCTAATAAATGAAAGTGAGTAAATGGTGTTGAATTTGTTTTTATGCAATTAATATTTAAATTATTTTAGTATATGATAAATTTATGCATTCTATATTTTTTAAATAACGGGCTGTTATTTAACTGTTGTCTTTTAATATTTTATTATTTTTATAGTTCTGTCTGTTGGTTTGGGAATGGAGTAATTCTTTCAGGAACGGAGATATTTGTCAAAATCTCGAGTGCAGATTTATATTTTGATAAGATTTGATAGCAGAACTCTTGAGAATTCTTTGTCTAAGTTACTTTCTCTTTTAATAAGTGTGTCATTCTTTAGATCAAAGTTATTGTTTGAATTTATTTCTATGTGTTAAAAATAAGTTTTTCCTCTCTGAGTAAATTTTGGCTCTTGGTAGTTTGGGGGAAGGGATGAAGGTAATAAAATAAATTACTGAAACCTGAACCTTGCCACCCTGCATGCAAAGCTCCTTCGCCAAGGTGTGATGTAGGGGTCAATTGAAGTTGAAGGAATGGGAAAGAAAGACAGAAGTGGTTTTTTCTACTATAATTTTGATAAATGTGATTTTTTAACCAATGGCTACTTGAGCTGGTTGAAATCTAAAACATTCATGATGACCACCAAAATTTGTTAGATAAATCAGAGCTGATTTTTGGCTATAAAAAGTCCCTGCAATACAACCAACGCTAGTAGTAGGAGATGTGACACGGAGGGATAGGTAGATGTGCTGCCTTCCAAAATATCTGAAAATCTGACTGAGTATAGACTCAAAAAACCCCACTCCTCAATGAAGTCTTGACAATGAAATTGTTGTTTTCACAACAGAATTAAGTCTTGTTTTCATTCTATTACAACAAAATAGTTATTTCCCTGTCAGAGTTGAAGACTCTGAAGACACAAATCAAATTCAAATTTTATGCCGTCAAAAGGTAAATGAAATGGATAGGCAACGTGATTGGCCCTGATCTGTCATCTTGTCTGCAGTCGCTCTCTCACAGACGTGATGTTGCCTCGCTCTGCCTTTTTTACAAGTACTTTGCACGGTAATTGCTCTGAGGAGTTGCGTTCGCTTGTCCCCAGGCCTCGTGAATTCAAACGTCCCACCAGGCTGGCATCCCGCTCCCACCCCTACACCGTGGAAACTGTTAGATGTAGACGTCTCTTCTACTCCAATAGCTTCATGTCTCGCACATCTCACCTATGGAACTCCCTTCCCTATTACTGTTTCCCTGACAAATACAATCTCCAACGGTTTAAGTGTAGCATCAATCGACATCTCCAGTTGCCTTGATCTATCCACTTCCCTTCTCCACATCCTTTCATTTTTCATTCCTATCTGCTCTCGCTCCGGATCTTTTGTGGCCCCCTTGCCTTGATCGACCCACTGTCTTTCTCTTTCTCCACATCCCCTCCCTTGCCACTCCTATCTGCTCTTCCTCCAACCCTTCTTTAACCCCTTGCATGATAGTGGCCTCCGGCCTTGCTTGGGGTGATATGAATAAAAAAAATATACCTTTTTAATTGTTTGATTCTATTGAAACCATTTTATTGTTCCTTCTTCCTTGTAATTTGCATTGTTTAATATCTGCTGACATTTTTCTTGAGATATTTTATTGATTGTAAACTTGGTCTTTTCTCTGCAACTACCATTGAGCTTTATTTTTTTAAAAAATAAGAGACTCCTCCAGGAATTTATAACCCCCTTTTTTGGGTGAACATCCACCAAATTTTTGCACCCCTAATATTTTTAGCCCCCCTAATATTTTTGCACCCCTAATATTTAGTAAAATTTGCTTTTATTTTATTTTAAAAAAATTGTTTTAGTTTTTGCTGTAGACACTGGAAAAAAATTTTATGATTTAACTTGAAGGCCGTTTCTTCGAGTCCTTCGTTGTAAAGATGTGCTACAAAAAAATTTTTTTTCATATGTTTTAATGTGAAGTTTGTTTCTTCGAATCATCGTTGCCAAGATCTTGTGACGAAGTAATTGGTTAAGGAATAGCAAAACAAGAGGTTGCAGATAAATAGTGTATTGAACAGTAAATACAACAGAAGTGTGTTATGCGTCTTGGGAGTGTGTATTGGTTGACCAGCATTCAGTCTATATCACCGTTAATATTTACCCCCCCCCCCACGAGGGATGTATGTGGCACAAGGCCAAGTTTACTGCAGGTTCTCTGAGCTCATAGGCTTGGCCAAAAATATTCCCTTCAAACCTGTATAAACGGGTTCAAGGCCTGTCTACCTCCACGGACGAAACTTTGCCTTTCGGCAAATCTAGGTTCATCTCTGCTCAAGGCACGCATGCCACATAATTGAGTATCTCTCATCATTTTTTTTTATGGTGTGCCTTGTTGTTGCTTGATCTTCATTCTCCACAGACTCTTTTAACCGAGACCCCCAAAATATACAATAATAGTTTTTTTCTTTTTTTTACTATGTTTTCGTATATGTATAACTAATACAGTTGAGAAATTTTAGTGTATAAGATCCTTTTTGTGTTCATAGATACATTTTTCAAATTTCTGCAAGTTTCCTCAATGTATTGTGAAGAGAAGTTGAGACTGTTTATTTTATATACACCTTCTGCAGAATTATTATATATATATAGATATAAGTATCGCCTTGATTGAAAATGATTTAAATATAGGAATACAGTAAAGATGATTTAACTACTAAAAATAAAAATGGCACATAGCAGGTCACATGACATAAAAAATATTTTTTAACCAATCGCAGTTGACTGAAATTCTTTTAAAAATTATGATTTTTCTTAAGGGTTTTAAATAGAAAAGACTTTTCAGTTGTGAGCCAGTCATGATGTACAGTTGTGCCAGAAATGCTAGTCCAAAAAAAAAGCAACACAACTTAAGAAAACTAACTTGTCTATATGACATGATTATTTCCCTTGTCCCTTTAAGGCAAGCTCATATTAAAATATCTAATGATTCATTCACGACAGCAACAATGGCAAGGACTAGTGTGCGAGTCAGGATATTAATATTTTGATGTGAACTTTTTGGTCAACTTTTCCAATGCGTTCTCTTTTTTATAAATTTAACAAAAGCGACTTTTTATTACACAAATTATGCTTCAAACCATGTATTTTCAATATGAATATTTTTTTCTTCAAAATGTAAACAAGTAAATTAATACATACAAAATTAACATGAATTGTATAGATAAATATCATTTTTTAATATTATGGCTACTTGTTCAAAGTTTATTTTGTTTTGTAGTTGTCTTTAAGTGGTGATATTTCATCACAGCTAAAAATAGAAAACCTTTCTCTTCTTCTACCATCAAAAGCTGTTTGATAAAAGAATGTTTCCTTAGCCGAGTGGTTGCCAAATTATTTTTTTCTCTGGGATGCATTTTCAGAATGAAAATTTGCTCGCACCTCATCAAATTTTATGTGATAAAAAGTACATTTTAAAAATAAAAAAACAGGGTTAAAGAGAGATAACCACGGATTCAAAGACAGAACATTATCATTGATAACTCTCTCCTCCAATTTGCAGACTCTAGTTGCTATATTCTTAATACTTGATATAATACAAAAATATCACAATGATAAAATCGGTCAATAATTATTTATAACTATTTTTACTGGGACTCATGCATACAATTACAAGTAATACATAAAAATATTTTAAATTTTTGGCATATGAATTTTTTGAAACTGTTTCTAAATTTTTGATTGTTTTTCAATAATTTTGCCTCACCTGCTATCCTCTTTTACTGCATCTATGAGGTGCACCGCACCTTTTGGAAACCATTGCCGTAGCCACTGGAGAGGACTGTTGCACTTTTGATTCCCAATACAACGGACGTGATAATTTGACTACTACAAAATCAAGAGAGCTTCTTTTTGTCTAGGTGCTCAATAAATTAAATCCATCATGGATACAGGAGCTTTGATATCAATTCCTAAATCATAAATAACTAGGGTAGTCAATCATTCGCCTCATCCACCTTCTCCTTGTTGTTGTCCTCATCATCATCCTAGTCATCAGTCATATGACTGGGTGTGGTCATAGCGTCACTGTGCGGCTTAGCATCTGACCAGTTCCTCCCATATATCTGGATTGAAAGCCAGGGATATTCTCATGCATAATATGTCATGGGAATAGAGACCTGGCAAAGCCCAAACCTCTGCAAGTCAAGCTACAGACAAAGTCCTCTAACTAGAAGGTTAACCTTAGTCATTGACAAATGGCTGTTGATTCCATCAGATTCCATCACAAACCTACAAGAAGATTCATCTGACAAATCTTGTTTTAATCCTGTTTCTGCTGCAATATTTTGTAAAGGCCGTAAAAACATTTTTTTCATAAATTCCCCACAACATTACTGCAAAATGTATCGTTGGTCATTTTTGCTATAAAATTTATTGTTGGTAATTCTAATATAAATATGTACTATCTGCCTCTATTTCTGAGATGAGGTATTGTAATTATTTACATTATTTACCTAGTTTGGACTGTTGTCCCCATCCTTGTTGCCATATTCATGATGTTTCAGCTGTTGTACGCCCTGTCCTTCTTCAGGATTTGTCTATATTTCTGAGATGAGGTATTATAATTATTTACATCATTTACATTTTTTGGACTGTTGTCTTCATCTTTATTGCCATGTTCACGACATTACGGTCGTTGAACGCCCCAGCCTTCTTCAGGACCTGTCTCTGTTTCTGAGATGAGGTACAGTAATTATTTACATTTTTCCTCATCTTTATTGTCATATTCACAATGTTACAGCTGTTGTATACCCTGGCCTTCTTCAGGATCTGTTTCTATTTCTGAGATGAGGTATTGTAATTAATTACATTATTTATATTGTTCAGACTGTTGTCCTCATCTTTATTGCCATATTCACGACATTACGGCCATTGTACACCCATGCCTTCTTCAGAATCTGCCTCTATTTCTGAGATGAGGTATTGTAATTATTTACATTATTTACCTTGTTTGGACTGTTGTCCCTATCTTTATTGCCATATTCAAGACATTTTGGCTGTTGTACACCCTGGCCTCTTCAGGACCTGTCTATATTTCTGAGATGAGGTATTATAATTATTTATATTGTTTGGACTGTTGTCTTTGTCTTTATTGCCATATTCACAACGTTTCAGCTGTTATATGCAGCAGTCTTCTTCAGGTGATTGGAATTTCGAACTGAATCCTTTACTTCGTCCACCAGGGTAGATTGTTCTACTTCCACGTGCCATGCCTCTTGTGGCCACGTGGATAAAAGTGTTTGTTGGCTTCAGGGACTTGACCCAAAGAGTTGTGAGTTCATTACCTGGCTACTGCAGTGGTGAACAAAAACCTGGAGAATTGAGTTAAAGAGAGATAACTGAGACATTTGGAAGAGGCATGTGGAACTAGAACAATCTACCTTGGTGGGTGAAAGGCTTCAGTTCAAAATTCCAATCACCTGAATAAGGCTGGAGTGTATAACAGCCAAAATGGTGTGAATATGGCAATAAAGATGAGGACAACAGTCCGAACAATATTAATAATGTAAATAGTTAGAATATCTCATCTCAGAAATATAGACAGATCCTGAAGAAGGCCGGGGCGTACAACAGCTGAATTGAATTTCTGGTTGGAATGCATTGGAAATGATTTACGACAAGAAATCATGGAAAATATGTTTGACTATTTTCGGCCTTTATTTGTTGCATTTATTTATAAATCAAAATATATTTAGCATAGTAAAACCTGACATCCCCCCAAACAGTTATCATCCATGTGAATAAGACTGGGAAGTATTAACTGATATGAGTTATCTCCCCTAAGTATGAAAGAAGAATGAAAACAATCTATCGTGTAGACTGAATAATGGTTTCATGCCTGTTATAGTTGCTATATGATAGCTCACCATATCATTTTTGGCAGGCAATGATCCTCCATTCTAGAAACATTTCCTGTCCAGGGTACCTGCCTGTCCAGGGTACCTGTGTCTCCATCAGAGAAAAGCATATATTAACGATAACTCCTCATCTGAAAAATTGACATAAAAGACAATTGAATCCTAATGTTGATTAATACCAATTTTATTGAGAAAATATTATCTTCCATCACAGAATCTGACATAGTGTAGTAATACTGAGTGGGGATCAGTTTATTACATAATAATAATAATAATAATAATAATAATAATAATAATAAATACCCGGTAACCTCATTTTGTGTCCAGTAGAATTTTATAATGATAGTTAATATAAATATATTTTGAAAATATTTCCTACCATTGACTGGCTAATGACAACTTTATTGTGAAAATCTTATCTTGCATCATAAAATCTGACAGTACGTTTTCAGCCCAAACACTTAGGTAGCACTTAAAGAAGTTGCTCTGATTGACAGTCACATAATCTTGGGGGTTTACAGCACCATGTCACACATGGCTAGGTGTCCCTGCGAGCATTTCCGGTGGGCAACCCTGGCCACATTATGCTGCAGTCTGCACCAATTTCCAGCCAGATCATATTGCTTTTCCACCTTTAAAAATATACCATGATCATAAACAATAAACAAAATAAAACTAAACCAGCTTTAAAAAACCAAAAAAAACTTACTTAAACCACTCAATCTTTCTTTCTTCAACATGGGTGGCATTCATACCAATTTCTGCAGTTTAGAATCTTTTCTCTTGGAACGTTCTCCAGACATCCCAACTCTCTTAAACTAATCTGAATTCATTAATCTCTTTTACTGAGTTCTCTGTTCCTGGTTACCTTCCTCTGTTTCTAGTGTCCACATGTATAGCCTTGGTGTTTATGTTCACAGAAATCCTCCACTGGTAAGGGAATTGTCTCTTGAGTCTCTGGAATGTTCTTACATGTGCTTCTGAGTTTCACTGTTAAACTGTCAGTTATCTCTTCTTTCTTTATCGTTCCATTTGCTCTCATAATTGTTGCTTGTCAGATAGAATTTCTGATCGTATAGATTAGGCCATCTCTCTACATTTGTCTGCAAATATCTTTGTGTTTGGTGACTTCATTGCCCATCATGTTAAGTGTCTTCATCTCCCTAATGTCACTGACCTCGCTGGCATCCAGACTTTGAACTTCTCAATCTTTCACTCAAATCATAGACTTCCCCAGGTGTTTTCCCAGTAATTCTGATGTACACGCTTCTCTACTTGATCTCTTCCTTACCTCCTTCCCAGATTCATGTCGTGCTCTGCAGCTCTGTCCTCTTGGCAATTCTGACCATGCAGTAGTGTCTAGATATCTCTTTTCACTCCCTCATCAGGCAAGAATCCCCTATTAAGAGAACATCTTTCTGTTATGAACACATTGATTAGGACTTGTGATTTTCTTCACGATGCCCTATTGAGATGATATTTTTGATCATACTTTTGTCACTGAGGTTTCATCCTTGGTAAAAGCCAGCATCAAAGCTGGAAATACCAAGTGAAATCACAATCTTCTCTTTGGTTCTGTCCTGCCTGTTTAACCTCTGTAGCAGACAGGAATTATTTCTTTTGAATGACTGGTTTGATTGTAACAGATATCTCTTTTTCATTGCTTTTAATGAGTGCAAGTGTATCCTCAAAGAGGCAAAGTCACTATTTCCTGATAGAATGAGACACCGTATAGTTTAGTTCAAGAGATTACTGGTGGCTTTGAACGCATATGCTGAATAAAAGCAAACCCTCAGTTCCTGCTCTCTTCAACTAATTTGAAGTATTGGCATCTACTGCAGATAAAGCAGAATGCTTTGCTTATAAATTCTCTTCCAACTATACTTTTGACTCGTCTGGAATATTTCTGCCTGATTCCCTTCCTTGAATGGAGTCTCTACTGAATGATGTGCACATAACGCTGTCAAAGGTTTCTACTATTATTTCTGAACAAGATCCTTACAAGTCCTAAATGTGCTCTTGAATTAACTCTTGTTCTGTCAAAATGCCTTGCTGTTTCTTGCTTTCCAGCTTGTTAAAAAGTCTTTCTAGTTCCTGTTTTTAAGAACTCTGGGAATCTTCTGCATCTCACTCCTTCTCTTGCCTTCAATATGCCTTGTGAGTATCACATTCTTCAAGCTTTCTTTCTTCATTATGTACCCCCCAAACACTGCTGTTCCTTTTCATTTTCAACAGTTTCTTTGCCATTCCTATTTCTTTAAAATCTCCCCATTTCTTATGCATTGTGTCTGTCATATTCTCAGCATTTATTGGCAGTAAAATATCTCTCTTATTTCAGATCTGTTTTTTATCTATTGACTATCCCATAGGAAATTAGATATTACATCACTATCTAGCATTC